>VZUI01061871.1:0-66033 GCA_013401135.1 Cettia cetti
TCTTTCTTTCTTTCTTTCTTTCTTTCTTTCTTTCTTTCTTTCTTTCTTTCTTTCTTTCTTTCTTTCTTTCTTTCCCCTATGTTTTCTAGAAGGAAAATCACCCAAAACCTTAATGTACACTCTCAGTTCTGTTCAGGCAGTATGGATAAACACCTAACCAAGCCAACATTGTGGATCTCCTAGACTCCAAGGCAAATGGCAGTGAGCTGTTCTTCAGAGTAACAGTGGTTTTTTTTTTCCACTAAGTCTTGTCAAGATTTACCTAAAGTACATCACAGCACATTGCTCAACTTCCATAATGTCAGACCTATTGCTGTGTGTTCTGACACTTGACTCTTTTGCACTGCTGTGAACCAGTTTTCCTAGAGGAAAAACATCCAAAAAGAAGAATTACCAACCAGTGGTTGGATTCCTACATAACTAAAATAAAAAATACATATTATTTATAAAATATAAAAATATGGAAATATTGTACTTATCTACAGCCTCTGTTATGCTTTGATGTTAGAATAATATTTGAATCTTCTGTGCTACAGTAACATTTTTTTTCTCCTATCACCATGACACTTTCCTATTTGCAGCAGTATTTTGGAATAAGATAAGCACAAAAATTTTTGTGTCTCAATAAATGTGGGTGGGGTTTTTTGTTTTTTTTTTACATATAATGAAAACAACTATCTATATTTGCATTGAAGTTTAGGCATTTTAGGAGTTTTATCAAATCTTTTAGCAAATCCTCCCAACTTCTTCCTTTATTTTTGAGTCTTTGCTGTAAGGAGATATTCTGGTATGAAAAAATATGAAAATGATACATAAGTAACTTAAATTAGGGATTTCTTAATAAGCAAGAAGAGCTTTTATTCATACATACACAATAAGCAAGAAGAGCTTTTATTCATACATACACACACACACCACCCCACGATACCAAATGCAAAAAAACCCCAACCCAAACAAGCTCTTATTACTGTGTTCAAAGTGAAGTTTCATAGCCTGTTTGTATCTCTTTCCCAATATTTTCCTTTCCCAAATATCCCAAGATGTCACAAACCTATTACAAGGCAGTGATACCTTGATTCAATCTGACTGAAAAGCAAAACCATCCAGGAGCAACACCCCTTTCTCTATTTGTTTGACTTGCTTATTGATCACACTGCTGAAGAGAAGAAAGTTCAGATTAAACATCTCTTCTGGTGGGGTATATAAAATCCTTCTGCAGTAGCATTTAAAGAATGCATTGCTTTGGACAGCACCCAAAGTTTTCCTCTTCCTAGCACTGAACAGTCCAAGCATAACCTCCTTTGGTTGATTTTCTATCTTACTAGAAAAGCCAGAATAATTTTTCTTTCTCAGTATGACAAGGCAACCCGGGATGTAAATTTGCAATGGTTGTTTGCCATATGACATCTTTGATTTTACTTTTATTTTGGAGAAAATTGCATTAGAAATCTCTGCTCATGACAACTGACAGTCCTGAATTTGTAATGCTGCTATGCATATTTTCACTGCTGTGAATTTTAATGTAGCAAAATAAGTTAACCTTCTTTATATATGTATATTTATGCTTCAAGTCTACATACACATCTATATTTTTTCTCAGATCTTATTCCATAGGAAGATAAATAAAAAAACAGGAAATGCAAAACACAAAACCAAAACCAATCAAACCAAAAATCCCATGCTGGTGTTTTGCATCATTCTTATTAAACAATTTGACAGCTTGGCTCAGGTGATGACAATTTCTCTGAATCTTCAGTATTTGCAATTGGTAGGAACATTTTTATATTAAATATATAAACTAAGTGTTGCAGGAGATAACCACATTTACTTGATCTTGCAAAATGTAGAAGTGTGGAAGAATTAAAGGGGAGTATAAAAAAGCAATGAGGATGATATTGCTGTTTAATCAGTGGGGTTTTTCCTATCCATGTTTAAAAGGGAAAAACTGGTTTATTCTGATACCTGCTGTAATATGATAACAACCCCTCAATATTTATCTCCAAAACAGGCAATGATTCTAGGAGTAGCTCAAATCTTCCTTCCTCTTTTCTGCACAAGTCATTGCTGCATAAGAGTGTGGTTACAGAGAGACACAAATCATCCACCCTTTCTGCCCTGCAACTGCCCAAGTTTACAGACACCAGTATGGCCAAAATAAGAACATCTTACTGAATAGTTCAAAGCATCCTGGCTACTAAGAGACTTTTTTATCATTTCCTGATCAAAGCACGTTGTTACTCCTTAAAATTACCTTGCCCTTGTTTCTTGTCAGTGAAGACGCTTTTCAGAATATCCTCTCTTAATTTTTTTTTTTTTCTTTCCCTTGCACTTCAATTTACAACACAGGAACAGGTTGGGCACGCAGCTTTTGTGCACCTGACTCACTCTCCTGTCAAGAGTGGCACATCTTAGCTAACCTTACTAAAGGCTCTGTGGGCACACCACTGGACAGCTGCAATTCCACCCACTGCTGAGCTCGTTACAAAGCTCATTCAGATCCTCTTGTGAAACTTCTCCAGCTGAAGGGCATGGTCTCAAAACTCATTTTAAAATGGAAGACAAGATTCTGGAAAATAAGATAATCTCCTTAAACTGGCATCAATAGGGTATACAGAGGCATACTTCCTGTTTCCAGGTACTGGCTCTGGGCCTAGGCTTAAATATTTAAAAATATGAAACCCAGCAGATTTTTCATCACAACACCAGCCAAAGTATTTTCTTCCCTGAAGCTATTTTTAAAAAATGATAATGTTATGACACTGCCTTATCAATAAAATGATAGCATGATGCTCAGTTCAATACTATTTAAGAACTATAAACTGAAAGATTATTTTCCTGATAAAGTAGTATAGCATTTATTTCCCTTATGAAATATGACCTAACTATGGGTATTTTTAGTGACATATAAGGAAACTTTTTCTAAATGAACTTGCTTCTAATAGTCATTCAAGTAGTTATATGGGGACTAAACCATTGTTTTCTACAATGTCCTTTCTCTTAATAGGTTCAAACATTATAAGCCAGCATTAGTGCCTACAGATTTCAAAATGAAGACACAATGGAAACTTTTGCCAAGTCTTCTTTATTTTGAGATAAAACACACAGAGAAATAACGGAATTATTACTTGAGAAACTAGGAAAAGTTATGCTGCTGACACATTGCAATGGTTGGGGAGAAATACTGAAAGCATTCTCAGGTAAAATTGTACAAAGACTGCTCTTTTCAGCCTCTGGTACTACAATGTGTAAGGTGGGAAGAGACATATTCCAAGTGGTTATCTGAGCAATGTTATGCTAAAACATGCCACAGTCCCTAAATTAGAAGCATAATCGGCTCAATATGCCAAAGTGAGTTGCTGAAATCCCTTTAACTCAGATAATCAGAAACTGTTATTGTAACCTCATTGCGTCTTAATTTTATTTCTTCACTGGAAAGACAATCATCTTCGTCTTCGTTTGATCTGTCATCTGTACTTTCTGTACAGATGGAGTTTCTGCCTATTTTTGCCACATCTTAATTAAAAACTCATTGTCCTTCTAGTGGAAGTGCTATGGAAATGTTCTGCTTCTATTTCTCATCACATTAATTTCTACTAGCTTGTTCCTTCTGCTTTTCTCAATCATCTCTCTAACATTTTCTGTTTTACTATCTTCTGGAGTTTTGCCTTTAGACTTCCTCTTCCTCGTGCTTGTCATCACAATGAATACAAACCATGGTGACAAATTTGGACAGAATTTGATAGAAAAATACAACCACTCCTAATCAAAAGTAGTCCCCACCTGTACTAAGAGATCACATGATTCCACAGAGAAATTGCTGTGCAGTGAGTAGCAGGACAGAGGCCACAGCAGATACAAAGCTAACAGTGAAACCTTTCATAGGCCTGGAACAGTCTGAATGATTCTCACCTGTCAGAAATAGCTTCTGCTTTGAGCAAAGTTCTTGTGTTAGAAGGAATATTTCAGATTTTTTACTACAGTTTTGACTTTTAATTTAATGCTCTTAGTCCATGTAAACAGACTTTAAATGATAAAGTTTAGGTTCTAGTTTAAGCATTGGATGTCAGTACTACCCATGACATTTGCAGTGTTTGATAATATCCCAATAATGAGAGCTGATAAAAAATGACACTGAAAAGGTGCTTATGTGCTGAATGGGCCATGGAATTTATCTCAATTTTTATTTATTCATCTCAATGAAATTATTATCATATGCTCTCTATACATAGTAGAATAGCTGAAGTCTGCAAACAGTGCTTTTCCAAATGTCTGGAACTAAAAAGTTTCTCTCATGAAATAGTTTTTTCAAGAAATTAGGCTTAAAGGCTTGAGCCAGAGGTTCCATTCAGATCAGCTGTAGTGACTGATAGTCAGAAATGGCCTTATCTTTCACTAATTGCCTGAGAACCCATTTATAATACTAATAGGTACTAAATCTTTTGAGATTAAATTTCAAAACAGTGATTATGCTTTCTTTGGAAAAGTTACTTTTTTCTTTCAAACCTCATTTCTAATAACCTTATTGCTTGTTCAGCTTTTCTTGCATAACTCATAGTGACTAATCAATCCTTATTAACATGTTTCTTGTTATTAATGTATGGACATGTTGCCATCACATTTTGGTTCTATAATTCAGGCTGGGTCTTGCACTACTTAAAGGAGGAATTATTTTGTAAAGGGAAGATTCTATTGTTTCTGCATGGCTTTTAAAAATCCATTGAACATGTATTTCAGTGATCAGTGAATTAAAACTATACACAGTGATATTTCCCCACTTACTGTTTAATAATTTCAAACATGCTAACATATTTCAACTGCTGTTAATCACTGAATTGACATTTTCAGGTATCTACTTGCAAAAACTCCCAGATCTTTTTGAACTAAAAGGACCTGATTTAGCATGTGTATCTATGTGTCTTCACACATATACTGATACTTACACCTTTAGGTATTTGCATTATTACATAACTTGGTCACTTGAATCTATGATAGTCCTTGCAATGTTTTGATGGTAGCCATAAAATTTGATATGCTGACTAGTTTTCCATCAGCAAGTTGCCATTAATCTGAAAGTTAACGTTTCTAGCAACATAGACATAACTAATGTAAGAGAGAGGGGACACGTTTGCTGAACTGTTTTATTCTTTTAAATAATCAGAAGCAATTTCATGGCATGGCAGCTCTTTGTACCTTCCAGCCACACAGAAATCCATTTGCTGGAGTCTAACCATTTTGATCTTCCTCATGAAAAAAAGGCAAGAGATCTCCAAATCCTGGTCAGGGCATATTTCATGGAGGCCCAGTAAACAAGATACTTTCTTGTGTTTTAAGCTGCAATTATCACAATGAAACTTTATGAAGACTTAAAACTGAAAGAGACTACGAAACTTTACACATCTCATCCTTAAATAGCCCCACTCATTAATAGCAGAAAATATTTAATATGCAATGTGTAAGGCATAGCTGATAAAATACAAATCATATGCAAAACTGTGCTTAAAGCAGCCAGTATTCTGAATTTCTAGTAAAATCATAGATGTTATCTGTAAAGGCATGGAAATTATACTAAATAGGACAAGCAGCAAATAAATTTGCAAGCCTAGCAGGGCACTGTAAATTTATAGATGTTTGCAAAGTGTTTAGCTTCAGGTAAAAAAAACCAAAAAACACAACAACAACAAAAAAAGCCAACAAACAAACAAACAAAAAAAAAAAGCTAAATCTTCTTACCAAAGTAAAACAAAGAGGAAAAAAAAGGGGTTTAGGAAAAGAGCAGTTCTGTCCCAACAATCAGGTAAAAAGTAGCAGGGACACGCTCTTAATGTGCTAGGTTAAAGTGCTATTCCACACACCCTCGTCCAATTTCCTCAGGTGACCTTTACACTGAAAAAAATTAATGGAGCTGATTTTTTGCCTATAAGTTCACAACCTCCCTCACAATGCTACCCATTGGTTTCACTGCAAAGTTTCTGTTAGTAGCAAACAGCTGGGTAGTGGCATAATTTAATCAACTTGATCCATGTAACGAGAGCAGCGGGTGAAATCTAGATTCAATAGCAGAAGTTTATTAACTGGATCAGTCTAACTAGATTACCACTATTTCCTGTAAAAAAAAGGAAATGCCAGGGATATGACAATTACCAAATAAAAGTATGAAAATGTGTGATCTGATAAATAGCTTGGCATGATAGCACCAACCCCATACAGAAATATGTCTACATAGTTCAGCTTATCCTCCTTTTTGTGAAATTCTCTATTGCTTTATTGAATCAACTGTTCCCCACTAAGTTGAGAAAAAGAATCTGGCTCTAAACTGCAATCAATGTAATCAACCAAGAAGAAAAACCAAGCATTTTACTTTAATGTCTGCAAAGTTAGAAGAGTACAAGCAGAAACTTTGTGGTGACTAGCCTCTTGAAATTCAAGAAAACACAAGGTATGTTGCATGTCACAAGTTGCAAGTGCTTAATTTATTTGTAATAAATATCCCATCCACATTTCCAACATCACATAATGTGTTACGCTGCCAACTTCTAGAAACATCCAAACAAGGCCATTTTTTAATCACATAAGGCTTTAGTTAGAAATGCTAGTTTTTGGATTTATGGACTAAATATCAACCACTTCACTTGAAAATGCTAGACACAAACATCTGAAGCAGAAATTGATGATGAGGTCATGCATGCTCACTGCAAGTACATCTGGAAGTAAGACAAGCCAACAGTCTAAACCAAATCCTTTGAACTTGACAAGAACAGTATGCTGCAAGGAACACAAGCCATAATATGCTTTTGTACAAGTTCCAACCTTTCAATTGCACACAAAATCAACTGCAGAGTCAGAGCATCACCTGATGTGCAATATTGCTATCCAGTTATGGACTAGATCAGCCCTTCTTCTAGGATGGATCTGCAAAGAACCTGAGGCCTTTGTATTCCCAGGGCTCTTCCTTGGCTGGAATCAAAGCTCAGATGTACAAATACAGGTAGGGAACAGTTACTATTCTGCAACTCCTGAACAAGTGCTCCTCTGCCCAGTTTCTATCCACAAATAGCAGCATTTTTATTCCCTGAATGGTGTCAATGAACAATGCCCTTTGAGGTTTGCCTGTAGTCTCAGTGAGACCAGCTTCAGAGTGCTGTGACAGTTTCCCTCACTGCAGCAAACCAAGGAGCACAGAAAAACTGCTGCCACCAGTTCTCTTACTTTATTAAGTAGTGAGGTGAAAAACCTCTCCCTCCCCACCTCATCCCCGCTTTGGCCCTGGAAGATGTGTGGTTTGTTTCCCAGTTCTGCAGGAGATGTTTTTAGAAAATCTGCAGCAAGAAAAATGCTAAGATGTGGGAAATAACTTACATATCTCTAGGTATAGTTTATGTGAGTGAATTGGTTCCAATATGAATACCAAAACCTGAGGTCTTGCCAAGTTACTTGCACGAGGACTGCCTGAATCACTGATAGCAGCAGGACTAATGCAGGTTCTGTTTCCTTTATTTCCTCTCTCAGGTTAGACTTTCAAACAGGCCCTTCGGAGCAGTAAGAGACACAAGAATGATTTGGTATTTACATTAAAAATTAAATATACTTTTAGATTTTAAAAAATGTTTTATGATAAGCATAAAGAATGTAAGAATCACCACTTCAGCAATTAAAATAAAGTGCTCCATAGTCAGTCTCTATCTATCAGCATTACATATAGCTAAAGTGGAATCCATTAGTCATTCAGTAATTATGGAGTAGGGCATTAAACATCAGTTTTCAATTTGAAAACAAGGTCAAAAGAAAACAGACACGAATTGTTACCATGCATCATCTTAATTTACATTTTATTTTCAGGCCAGATGCAAGAAAGCTCAATGATCAGGTCAGACAGTTGGAATAGTATTTAATCTACCCTGAATAGCAGTTGAACAAGAAAATTATGATATAAATAAAATATAAAATTTATACAGGAATAAAAATTAGTTTTCACTGTTTACATTTGAAGACAGCAACAATTGCATTTAAATTATTTTTCCAGGTGTGATATTTTTTACTACGAATATGAAGGAATAAAACTCTGGAAGGGCAGTGAGCCTCAAAATATCCATCAATAATAAACACAGGGAAAGAAATAAACAGGTAAGAGAAATCTAAAAAAAGATGACGCTGAGTTCCCCGGTTCACAAGACTGCACAAAAATCTTAAGGAACTCCCAGTTTACCTGTATCTTAAAGGCCACTTTGCTTCTATGTATTACCAGAAAAAAATTCTTGAAGTAAACTCAAATATATTCTTAGAAGTTGTTAAACAGGCATAAACAAATATTTCAAAGTTTTATTTTCTCCAAGAGATGTGATTCTTCCATTTATACAAAAACATGTTGATATAAACAGAAGCATGATAATTTATATTAGCTGTAGATTTTCTCTTACTAAACTCAGTTACTGCCAGGCTGTTTTTGACAAATAGCTCTATAAACATGCTGTTAATCCAGCATCCTCACATGAAAGAAGCAACAGTGTTATTTCTAACTGGAAACATCAAGACCAAGAAAATCTCAGAAATGAGTGGAATATTTATACAACATACTCCAAGCGAACATCACAAAAACTGTTCTGGAAAACCACATGGGATTTTTCACAGAAAAGTGCTGGGATTTTTTTTCTTGCGGTCAAAAAGTCAAATCCAATAGGATAGCTTCTAAAAAGCTTTTTAATAAAGGTCATACTTGAGCTGTCACAAGCAAGAATTTTAATTAACACCCTAGCAGTCAGCAATTAAGTCTGCCCATCTGATAGCTCTACAACATAGACTGGAGAACTGCATCAGACTACAAACATTTATTTACATAGCAACTGCTATGGACAGGAGCTCAGGTTTTTGTTTTTTTGGTGCCTTCTTTTTTTCAGAAAGCCAATGATCTTGTACAAAAACTAGGAAATGCAAAGTGCTCCTGCCCTGGAAGATTTAACTGCTTCCTATAATCATATGCAGTAGACGGATGCTGTGCTCGTATTAGAAGCTAACAGCATCCCTCAGGAGAGACAGCAGAGGCTGCAAGATCATCTGTCCCAGGGAATGTGTGGAGGATGGGAGAAAGGGAAAGCAGAAAGGGTGGAAGCTCTGTAGTTCTGCCTCTCAGGATCATGGAAATAATGGCAGCCACAGGACCACTTACCTTCTCCATAGCTGAGCTGGCTCCATGTCTATTTGTGAAGAAAACCCCACTGGACACTGGTTTGGTTGGGACTTTTTCCTGTAGTAAATCTAATACCCCGAGTCTTTAAAATCATGGTTGTTATACAGACGATGAACAGAACGTTAGGTTTATAACATCTCCCATATGTTCAGCATGGAATATTGCATCCAAGTTTCTTTTCTTTATCTAAAAGTGACATTTCTTTACGTAAAGTGATCATAATTCCAGACACCATGAAGCCCTTGAGTTTCAAAACTCAGACAGCATGCCTGCATCCATGTTGCTCTTGAGGTGGACCAGGCACAAGAACTGGTTGGAAAACCAGCACTGTCTGGCCATCCTCCATGGAGAGGCACTGGAACAGCCTGCACAGGGCCTGGAGTACCTGCCTGAAGCAGGAGGGACACGGCTTGCAGAGCTCACTGCTCACTGAGAGGTGCAGCTTTCCCTGGCCAGGAGAGGGGCTGGGGGGGCAACCAGGGCTGTGCAGGGCAGGGACCTGCCCCTCTGCCCCTGCTGCTGTCACCTGCTTGCGCAAGGCAGGTTGTCCTGCTGCTGCCTTTGCACTTCCTAGGGGGCAGGAGGCAGGCATTAGTAATTTACTATACATAAACTATTGAAGGGTATGCACCTCATTGCCACATTAAAACATACATGTAAATCCGAGGAGCTTGAGGATACTGCATTTTGGTTTTGCCAGTTGTCTATCAGCAAGTTTCTGGCATGGACTATATTACAGGAATATTTAAGAAGGGAATCCTTAAGAAATTAAACAGAACCAAGGAAATTACTAAGTGTCCCATTTAATTCAAGTTATTTCAAAAACACAGTGAATATACTACTTTTCCTTGTCTGAGTCAACAGAATAATGGCTAGGTAAGTAACAGTCAAGTACCTGTGAAGGAGAAATTGTGCCTGACCTGGGTACTGGACAGAAAAAAATACCAGTTTTCAGTTCAATATCAGGTAGAACACATCATGTACCTTGACTTGAACAGTTCTATCAGATGTTATGTAAAAGCTCTGAGAACGCAGTCTAAACAAAAGCACTGCAAGACACAGAAAATTGTACTCAAAGATTAATCAATTGTTCCCTGAGAAGTAAAAAGAAGTATTAGATACCAAAATGTAAGTAAAGGACAGTATCATGCAGCATTTTCATTAATTATTTATAGCAATTAGCAAGTACATTTATTAAATTTGCAGATGACCTCTGGCTGAAAAATGCTGCTGCCTTGTTGAAGGACAAGGCTAACATAGAGACCAAAATTAGAGAAATGCCTTAGAGGGGAAAAAACCTGTCACACACCAAGCTGATACCTAGGTAGGAATAAACAACACAAGATGGGAAAAAGCAGGTTCAGTAGAAGTTCTAAGATCAAATCCGGTGCAGAGCAGGCAAAGAAAGGTGGAAGGGAGAATGGAGGAACAATGACTTGCAATCTAAATATGTTAACAATATCAAGCCATGATGGCAAAAAGCTGTGATGTCTAACTATGAACAGAGCTTGCAAATGGCATGGGGAAAAATACCCATAATCTTATGGCTGCTCTTCCTGATTTTTGAGAGACTGTAGCCTGACTGCCATGTTTTGGTGTTCTACACAGATCTAGGCCACTTACTGAGAGAACAGCATAGAGCAGGCTTCAATGAAACCTCACTGCAGCCTTCCAGAAGCTTAAGGTGGTGTATAAATGGAGGGAGAGAGACTTTTTATATAGCAAGACACTGACAGGGCAAGTGGCAATGGTTCTACACTGAAAGGGTTTAGATTAGATGTTAACATGAAATTCTTTACTCAGATGGTGGTGAAAAACTGGAATAGGCTGTCCAGAGAAGCTGCTGCTGCCTCATTTTTGAATGTGTTCAAGGCCTGGCTGGATAGGGCCCTCAGCAACCTGGTCTAGTGAATTGCATCCCTGTCTTTGGCAGAAGGGTTGGACCTAGATGATCTTTAAGGTTCTTCCCAGCAAAACCATTCTATTAGTAGGAAAGACAAAGAGAAATTATAAGCAAGTTACAAGCAAGGGAAGACTGCAGGAACTGGGGCTGTCTAATGCACTGAAAAAAAGACTAAGGGGAGATTCAGACAACATGCTTTGCATATATTAGCTGCCACAAGTAAGAAAATAAACAGTCCCTATTAGTGGTGGTTATGGAATATGTTGTGAAACAAAAAGTAATTCATTTTTCAGCACCCTTTTTACTCTATTTCCTTCACAAGTCTGAAGTGACAGGAAGATAACATTTTTATGCAAAATAATGATTTTTAAGAATGCTGCTTCTAAACAAAAGAAAAGCTTTGTTATCTTCATGTGTATCAGTTTCATAAGGAATATTTCAAGATGTATCTTATATTTAAGTTGATAAGAAAATGTTTTAATAAACAAATCAGCTTGCAAACACATACAGTATTATAGACTAAAATTAAAATCACTATCCACCATCACAACAGTAAACTGCAATTTATGATGACAAAGTTTAGTACCTGAATGGAAAAACTAATAACTAGTAACAATAAAATCAAATTAGCTTTGATTAATAAAGTCCTTTGATTTTCTTACTGTTCCAAGAAAAACAAATATTTCCAGATTTCTTTCATGCCAAATGTTTTCATTTTCCATTTGGCTGAAGCAAGTTAGGGTAAATGTTGGACATAGATTTTGACAATTATTATATATTGTGATCTAGCAACACTATTTGTGCTAAACACTAGCACCATCTACTGGTCCAGAGGGCCCTTTCAAACTTTAGAAAAAGCTGTGGAAAGTGATCCAGCCAAAATGATGCAAAACGATACTGACAGTAGCATGTAGTTTTTCAGTCCCTGTACAGGCAAAAGAAGAGAAAAAGGAAAATATCATATTTTCATTATTGATACCACTGGAAAAAAAAGTAGAACAAAGTACTAAGTTTCATTTAGGCAGAGATTATATGAAAAGAATGAAAGGCTTAGAGAGTTACAAAGATTTAGGTAATGAACATTATTATCTTCTACTGTGGTGTAACACTAATTCTCAGTGGGACACAGAACTTCTAGATCTAGATCCAATGATGCGTGATGAACAGTCACCAAAAATACTGCAAAAGATCATCTCCAATAGTAAGTTAGGTACCTATGCATCCTGGATAGATTGGCAAAAAGAACATGGTATTACACTGCTAGAATCCAGTGCTTCAAATTCCACTAGAAAGCTAACTTCTGCCCTACCTGTTAAAATCCAGTAAATTAGCTTGTTGTATACAATCACTGCTGTATTAGTATCTTTACATTACACTGTAATTACAAAGGTCAACTAACCTGTTGAATTTTTACATCCTTTGTTGAACCTGACCCTAAAAACGTCATCTACTTGCAGATGTGTTATTGGGACAACTGCTCATTCTCCTGCCCCACTGAAAGAACTGGGTAAAACAAAAACTGTCTTCAGGCAGTGCCTGGCATCCTGCCTCCTGGCTGTGCTACAGCCTTCATTTACATCCACTGCTCCTCATACAGCTATGGAATTTATTTATTCTTGTAAAAACTGTGGACAGTTCTCCAAGTTTTCTTGGAAAACTTAATATTGCATGATATCACTTTCAGTTTCATAATGCAATACTTGCAAGGAGGAGAAATCTGAGATACAGGTGTGTACCAAGTCATGCTGTTTCTAGAACTAGAGGCAAGCAAAAGATATTAGGTAAGACACCTAATTATATTACCTTGATTTCCTTGAATACAAGGACTCCCCACATTGCAGCAACAAGGCCAGGACCCTAAAGAATAAGATCAATTTGTATGTTATGTACAAATGTACAGCATTCCACTAAAATTTACTCCTTCTCATTACTGCTCCCCGGGTGGTTGAATTTTGTCTGATTAACATCTAGGTCTTTCCATTCTGTATAAATAAAGCACTCATAACAAAAGCATAAACATCACTGAAATATTTACTAAGTAAGATACAATAAAACCTTCAGGAAGGGCTAAAGAATCAAGAAACTATTTTTTTTTTTTGCAGTATGCAAAACTTCTTTCTAAATGACACTGCAGAATCTGCTTCAGTTGTTACATGTTCTTTCAGTAGACTCCAAATAACATGTCCAAATTAGAGTCCACAATGTTTCCTAACATTTCCCTTATTAGCATGACTAACAATTGGACATAGTTTGATTTTATCACTTCAGTATAATATCAAGAGACTGAAACACAGATGTATTTCCTGTATGGCTGGCATGTGAACTAAGCACAAAGCCAGCCAGGGAGACAGTTCAGGGAAACTCCTGATTTTCCGTGATGTTGTTTCCTGGCTAACAGCAAACAGTGATACACAACAGCAACTTCCAGGCACTCTTGGTAATGCAAATTTTCCCCTGAGGGAGCAATGATCTGAATTTTCATCTCTGATGAGAAAATATCTGAATATGAAGCAAAAACTGGCTCTGTTAATGCTTCCCATTAGAGCTGTTCTGAGAAACACTTGACAGATGTTTGGCCAGTGACCTTCCACTCTTCATCCTCAATGCAGCTGATGGGACACAGATACAGACAGCAGTGTCTCATGCTGTATATACGTGTGGGTGCTGTTTCCTAGTGACATTGCCAAGTATTATTTGAGGGGTTATTTCACTTTCTAGATAATGTGCTCTGTGAGAGGAATGTACTTTAAAAAATGGAACAAAGTGTTAAAGGGATGTGATGAATACCTCTCTAAAAATTTTCCCCAGGGTGTATTAAAGCAGCAGTTCTGAACCTGTAGTCCAGATAGGCAGTTTCTCATCAGTGCTGTCCTTGCATTTTTCATTTTGTGATTTTATATCCCTGCCCTTTAGGCAAACTGATAACTAAATTACTAAAGCTGCTTTCCATTAATCCTCCAATTTCTAATTAGAAGGATCCCAAGTTTTTTTTTTTTTCATTGCATACTGCAGCGTATATTTTGACTTGCTGCATCTTGAGGCAAAGCTTAATCCCTATTAAAGTTGTTTCATTAGTTTGCTTCCAAAATACAGCTGTTAAGCAAAACTTTGGTCTTAATATTTATTAACTCTCATTTGCCACCCTTGTGTCACCAACTAGTGCAGTATCAAGAGAATAAATGCAAAGTTTACTTTTACCTGCTAGTTGGAATCTATGCTTTAAAGATACATCATAAAAAGGAATAAAACAGAGACAGAATAGGCCAACCTATTTTCCACACATTTGCATAAGAATATTATTTTCAGTAGTACATAATCTGTTCTGTTCAAGAACTGTAAAAAGAAGAAATGCCTGACTTAATCAAGCAAAATGACTACTAGGGAATAAAAGTCACAAATTCAAAAACATCCAGACAAAAATGTACTTCCTGGGATGAAAGCATAAAATAATTATTAATATTTTCAATTAAATAGTTAATATTGATATAATTCTGTTTACAAAGCTTTGGCTTTTACATAACCTAAAGACTCACACTCTCACTTCTTCTGGTTTTTCTCATGCTTGACATTGACCAAGATGGTGCTTGTCACAGTCAATCAAGTTCCTAAAAATCCAAAGACTAGTGCAGACAAGCAGAGGAGGCACTGTATACTTTCGACTAAAAATACTCTAGACCCATAATAATTTTGACTCAATTCCAAAAAAGAAGGGTAAAAAACCTATTCACTTTTAATTCTAGTTAGAGACTTTGTTTTATATGTACTTACTGCAGTAATAATTGGAAAGCTGACAACAGCACTGAGATAGTGATTGGCCAGGAACCAGCAGCAATTAGCTATTGCCCAAAGCACACCAGAAACAAACCCTAGAAAAATAAATCCCAATCAAAAACAGGCATAGCAAGGTACAGGCAGCAGTTTGTGGAAGTTTTATACTTACAGCATAATACAGCAATTGTATACATGCATTTTAGTATGCTAACTACCAAGCTGGCTCTGGCAAACTAAACCAATGCTCAAAGGATAAAAATCAGATACTCCAATTGAAGTAGCAAATTAAAGTTCATTATTTTCTGGGCAATGTGCTCTCCACTCTAGCAATCAGTTTTGGAAAATCTGCAATGTCACTTTGCTCTAGTTTCAGATTAGAACAAAAGTTATCACTGTCTCCTAACCTTAATTAACCTAATAGAAGTGCTCTTTTAAAAGAGACAAGAAGTCAAATGAAGATACTTGAGAGGTGAATCACAATTCCAACACACAACTTGAACTAATCACTGCAAAATGATCCAAAGAAGTAGCTGAAACGAATTGCTAATTTAAAAAAGTCATACCTGGCAATATGGCTTGGGGATAAACATAAGGTTTATTTTTCCTGACTGCACAGTAGATCAAAAAGTAGATGGTACTTGTAAGAAATATTCCACTGAAGTGTGCAAAAACATAATCTAAATCTGAAAGAGAAATTACAAAATATTAGTAAAATCACCAGTTATTAATTTTAACAAAATTACTTTCACTGATAAAATTCTTATAGACAAAAACACGTAAAAGGTGCTACTCCTAAGAATTCAAATCTCATTGTGCTGAATGCAGCTGCCAGTCTGACTGTGGATGCATACAATCAATGACACCTATTGAACATGAACTAAATGCTGTGTTGACTTAATTAAAGGCTTCTAAGCGTTTCTATGCTGTTATTTTCAGAACTCTATTACATATTCCTGAATTAATTTAATAAAACCTTGAGAAAATCCTTAAGTGAGGCTACAAAACTGGGGTGGGGATTTTACACAATTGTAGACGGCCAAGGGGTTGTAATTATGTTCCTGTATCCCTGTTTTGTTCTGTACATTGAAGGGCAAGACAACTGCACAGACTACATAAGCTAAATATAGCTCAGATTCATCTCTTTTTAATCTTGAAGGACGCATCACACTTTTGATCATTATATTTATGAACAATAACAAATTCTTTAGGGATTTTTATGTGCTAAGAGAGTATTTCCAACATGGTAAAGCAGAAGCATGTAGCATGTGGGTGATCCTTGTCTCCCTGGGGCTGTAAATCCTCATCAGGAAAGGCAGCTATGGTAATGACAACATCTGTTCTGCTTGGCTGGGGAATATATACATTGCAGTACTCAAGAGAAATTGTATATGACAATGGCAACACTATGTCTTCTCAGCAGTACTTAGCTCTCAAGGTGCTGCATGCGTTACCTGACAGAGTATAACCTGAATCTTAAGAAAAATGTTTTTGGGGAAATGTTTTTTGAAAATGGCAATTAGGCTTATGCTAAATGGTTTCAATTTAAAAAACAACGTGGTTTTAATTACTTACGTTGTTACATTTCTGCTCTCTGCATCAGTTTTAGTCAGTCTTCTCTTCCTTTATTGTTGTTGGCAATTGGCAAGCCCGTGCCAATTTTTAACTCATTCTCCACTCATACAAACTCTGTATTTTGAGAATTCTAGTATTTAATGTCTTCAGAAACATACCAGTGAGTTAAGTATGGTAGTCTTTGGACTGTTTCTCAGTATTTTTTATGGTGTACTTCACCTCTGAGAAAAAGGGAGTGCTAGGGCTGGCTATGATTACGACAACATGTAAAATACTGCAGAACTGATGAATTGTCATGGTATAGTTTCAGGTATATCAAGAATTTCACCCTATGCCTTCAAAGAAGCAGGATAATACAATGATGGAATGAAGTAGAAATGATCTATTAGTCTTTACCAAACTGACTTGCTCCTGTGTATACAGTCTCATTTCTTCTTCCATGGTCCTTGATGTAAAGTACTGGTACGAAACTGGAACCATAGAGTATTCCAGCTACTACAGCCAGGCTACAGCCTCTTTAAAAAGAGCAAAAATTGGAGAAAATAGCCTTGCATGAGTTAAGGAAGTAAACAACACATACAAGCCCAGCACTGCAGGTAAAACTGTGCATCATATAAAAAATATCTAGCTATAAAAAGAATATATTTTAGCACACTTTTATTTTCTAGTAGAGAAATTGTTCAAGTAGTTTTCCTCTACTTTGTAGCCAAGCAGCACAGACAATTCCTGCTGCAAAAAACAGCAATCTAGATTAATAACACGGGAAATTAACAAACTAGGATTTCTTAAAAGCAGAGCTAGAGGACAACAAACAAAAATTCAATTTAAAATGCTCCCACCCTCACCTTTGTTGTTGCAATCTATATAATCTTTGTAACTTCTCAGGTTCATTGCCTCTTCAGTCCCCTTCTCCACAGATTGCTGTGCTCTTAGCAGTCTCCACTCCCCACACTGGCTTCTTGTTAGCTTGCTGCCACTTGGGAGCACTTTTACTGTCTCCTTACCATGCTGCCACGCCTTCTCCAGCTGTATTCGCTTGGAAACACACCTGGAAGCATGTCATTAGCACAGGCTTCTTCTATGCTGTAGTGCTAATCAACTGGGTGCTAAAACCCAGCTGCGTAATTAATGAGTTGATATTGTTATTTACTTTGCCACATGGTATTTTTTACAGTAGTACCTAATAATTAATTGGTAAGGTTAGACACACTCAACAGTGCCAATGGAACAATCTAAATAGCTGTGCAACTATTCATATATAAATTTGCACACTACACTAGTATGTAAAAACCTGTTACTTATTAGAGTGTGACTTTGCTAGGAAACCACAGGACACAAATTCTGCTCTTACACTGTGTTTAACTACTTGCTCTGGCTACCTTCTATGCACTAGGAAAATAATTGTTAGCAACTTACATGAGTCTCCTTTTTGCTGGAGAGAATTTGTTCACCCATGAGTCTTCAGTGGTATCTTCAGAAACATTGATAGACTGCAAAAAACCAAGAGTTTTCATGTAAATTTAGTTTAGCTTGACTTCTTAAAATGTGCAATTTCTTAAAGTGTCTTCTGTGATTCAGTCTGGTAGACTGGAACCCCTAGGGAGCACTGAGCACAGCTAGAAACCTCTCAGGGTTCTCTGTTCAGGTAGCCACTGAGCACTGACCTCTAACAGTAAGGGACAGTGGTGGCAGGAGCCTGTGGCTCTCCAGCTCTCTTGCCTACTTTGGGCTCCGTAAGGAGCGACAGCCAGTCTGGCACCCCTCACTGGCCTCCAGCCTGTGCCACAGCTGACGATGACAGTCAGCAACTCTTGACAGTCTCCTGGCTCTGCAACACAGCCTTTCACCTGAGCACCCTCAGTGCTTTACAGCTAATGTTTAACTGAAATTGCTTCTTCTTTTCATACAAGAAAGTAACACACTTTTATATAATCTCCATCATAATGAAGAAGGACTTTCTAAGCCATCTAAATCTGACAAACAAGAAAGAACACAACCTCTTCTGTTGCTGATATTCAAAATTATATCCCAAATCCACAGATTAGGATACAATCAGCACATATTTATGTTGTTTTATGTAGTCTACCATAAATCCTAGCAAACTTGACTAACAAACACGTTTTTGTTTTAAAATGGGTATGTATTTTCACTGCTGTAAAATAACAACTGTAGAGTACTTACACTTTCTCTCAGTAAAGGTGTGCTTTCTAATGAAGCTGATGAACTCTGGACTTCAGTTTTTATAAAAAGAAATATGACAGCACTCAGAAGAGAAAAATACACCAATAAATACCATGTCAGTTCATAAGGACATAACATTTAGTGTCCAGAGACAAAGTTTCATTTGGAGACATATTCCTTTGTTTTCATTATTACCCTAGAATCACTGCAGTGTATTTAAAATGTGATTGCTTCAAAGTCATAACTTACTATGATTAAATACATATAAAAGTTAAAAATGTAATAACTTTAAGTATTAATTTAACTTAGCTAACAGACACCCTAAGAGAAAGTAAGTAAATAAATCAGTTTTATTTTACTTTATAGATCTTTTTTCTAATGAAATGTGACTGTGTGTAGTTACAATTACATTAACAACAGATGCTTCAGCTAACAGTCCCCTTTTGTACCAAACCACATATAAATGGAACACACGCTTGAAAATTCTATATGGAACAGCTTAAACCTGCACAGAATTGCCTCTATATGCACGGAAAAATGGTAATATTTACTCCTGCATCATATGTGAGGGATGGACTACTGCTGCTACAGGGCCTTGTGAGCATGCAGAAGGAAAAGGGATATTGCTCATTGCTCTCAGTGCATTAAGTGAATAAAATGGAGAAGAAAGGGTAATATTACAACTCCTAACCCTGCCTCCAGAAGATCAGATAATGCATGCAATCAGAACTGGAAGGATCTGCCTCTCACTTTTTTTACTGCTTCTTACTTTTATGAAAAACATTTTAATGCTCTAGGAATTTCTTCTCCTAGCTGTAAACAGATCATTTCCATTTGAAGAAGGGTTAATCTCCTACTGATGGAGTAAACATAGGTATAAAAGTATGTCAGCTTCCTCCAGAGGAAGCATAGAGATTCCACACAGGAGGCTAAAATGAAAAGCCTGCTTCTGAGCTCCACAGAGCAACATACACAGGCTTTGTGCAGTTTGCCAGGAAAATATGTTTGCTCACTATCTCTTTCCCTGTAGGTCACTCCTCCATGATATCTCAGAAACAGGAAGCAGGTGGTGAGCTGCATGAATTCATCAGGCAGGAACAGCAGTACTGCTACAATTTTCCCAGTACCTCCCAAAATACTGTGCCACATGTAACAGGAATGGATACAAAGCTGCAGACTCTTGCAAAAGAAGAAAAGTGGAAGCAAAAATCATGAATCTAAGGCAGAAGCTCTCTCTCCTATCAATCAGAAATGGCTTATCTCCAGGTTCTTAATACCCTCCTTTTCTGAAAGGCATTATGTTCATGTTCTGTCAGCGTGCTTACAGTAAGCCCTTAGGATTTAGGGCTGTCTTCCCAGCCACCAGCTGGAAAGCAAGAACACTGCTACATAACAAAGATCCTCTTTCCTCTGTGTTTGAACCAAAACATATGCATTCATACAAAGAGCAAACATGCAGAAAGAATAAGGCCCTTCCAAAGATCCTGAAGCACTGCGTGGGATTTGGAAGTATGCCTTAAGACTTACAAGACACAGAGCTATTACAGACACAAAACCATACAAAGCCTCTGGCCTTTTGTGGACCCCAAAGTACCAGGGAAGGGGTTCTGTGGCATATTCTGTTGTTATGATGTGTACCCCTAACTGAATGAAGTGAGATAAGAAATCTAAGGTTTTCTCAACAAGATTCTTCTAGTCAGACTGTCCTCTGACAGGATTTGAGGAAAGGTGACCATTAGAATAACCTATCTGGGAGGCAATCTGTGCATCTGTGCTTAGCCTTGAACATGCCTAGCAGCAAAAAAATATACTTCCATGTTTATGGATAACCATTTCACTCCTGTACTGGATAACATATCTGTATCTACATGAACACTGACCAGCTAGGTAAGGATAGCTCATGAATTTGGTAAATAGATTTGCCAAAAAACCTTCAATATATTTATTCTCTTGCTAAATCATCCTGGTGGTTATTGAATATGTATTTTACATAACAGAAATTCATTGAAAGTATCAATTTTTACCTTATAAGTGAAAGTCCAGCTCCAATATAATTTAAGATTGGTCTTGATACCTCTTCCGGGTCAATTCCAAACCAACCAAACCTGGAACATTTAACCAGTTTCACTGAGATGCACTGACTTTAGACAAATAGTTAAATTATAATCTAGCCTTTGAAGTCTTGGCTCATGTAAATAATTCTGCTTAAGTATATATTTTCAGTATTAGATCAGTGCTTCAGTTGGCTTGCAAAAAGCTATGTATAACTTTTAATTCAACATGCACTTTTAATATGTATATTTAAAAACTGAAGTTAAATTATTTTATCAGACCAGATTGCAGAAGAAAAAATACAAATATGTACTAGTTTTACATTAGGAAATACATTATTTATCAACTCAATAACTTCACTAGGCATTCTTCCTTCTATTAAAACAGAGGAAACATAAAAAGCTAAAGTACTTTCCAGTGAGAAGGAAAAAGTTTTAATACATAGGATAAATCCTCTTTAGTGGTAGACCTGGCAGTGTTACGTTAATGGCTGGAGTTGATGATCTTAAAGGTCTTTTCCAACCTGAATGACTCTATGATTCTACAGGTGAGTTTTCCCTGCAGCTATTAATGAAGACTTGGCAACATTAGTTATGTTATTAAATAATTAATGACTTCAGATTTAAAACATACTTACCTTGAACTTGCCCAACCAGTCAGCAAATTGAAAGAAGCCCATATCAAAAGACCAAGAGCTAAGCCAATGGTTTTAACAATAGGGACAACTGTAACATTGCCTGAAATACAAAAACCAAAACTGAAATCAGTTAAAAAACAGAATGTGGTCTTGTATATGTTTGTTTTAGGTCCTGTGCCTGGTTGGAAGGCAAAGAAATTTAGGAAGCCAGTAAGAAACAGTGCAAAAAGAACAGGTAGTAAGAAACAATGTTTTAAAAAAATAAATGCACTGAACATATAGTGCATTTTCCTCCATATAGTTTTAAACGTTACTCTTGGTGTGAATTTGCCTCTTATAAAATAAGTGTAATAAAACAGTACATATTATAAGGGTACAGTTCCATTAACAGTGAGGCTTTAAAGAACTGAATAACTACTAAATAACTACTATCTTATATATGGAAAAGTTTCAAGAACTGGAATATCTTTATCCTCACCTGTAGCCCACACAAAACCTCCAACCATAGCCAGAGGCCAAAACCGGGGGCAATTCTGGATCAAATTGACCACCAAAGAAACCACCCATATGGAGGCACAGAGAATCCACTGGAAGAACATGCCTGTGGAAAAATCAAATGCACACAATAGGGAATTTGTAGAATACTGCATGTGTGAATCTCTCAACAGAATATGTTTATTTTTGATTAAGTAGTACAGAAAAAAACCAAGGAGGTGGCCACTGCCCTTGTGAATATCAGGGAACCTTGTTACAATTTATTCAAGGGATGTATTTTTAGGGTGGGTTATAATTTGGTTAACCTTTTCCTTATCATGCATTCTTCCTACAGAGGTGCAAAAGTCTGCACAAGCCCTGATTCTTGAACACATGAAAACTTTGATGGATTTCTGACAAAGACAATATTCAGTTGCTGCAAACTTCTCCTACTACCCCAGTAGCTGCTAACACAGAAGACTTCAACAGGATGAAACTTTTTCAAAGCTCAAGCTTCTCCAGTAGTCCCAGACACTGAGGATGTTCAGTGATAGATCTATCTCTGTAGATTCTTGAAGGGTCAGTTAGGCAGACCAGTTAACTTTATGTCAGCTCTGCTAAGATTTTCCCTTGAAAGCCCAAGCTTGTCTTGTTAGGGTCACACCGCAATAACATAATGGCAGATTTATTCATTTAGGGATCTGGAAATTGGTTATGCTTCATATAAACATGGAAATTTAACATAAACCTAGTAAAGTGATAATATTCCAAGCAGGAAATAGGAACGATTGTTTCCTCTTACCAAGTTATCAAATAAAATTATTAAAATTTCAGGGTTTGTTTTTATGTTAGGTCCACAATGGAAAGGCAATGCTCCAAAGTCCAACACCTTTTACTTTATTTTAAAATAATACCATATGTATCTGAGAATCCCCATAAAGGTAGAACAAAGGACATTTCACTTTCCATTGTGAAACTCTCATGAAAGGTACATCATCACTGTCAAAGGGCACAGCTTATAAAAAAGGCTCTTCTAAAGATGTGGCACATCCTGAAGCAGTATTATTGCTTTATACCCTAATAACAGCAGACAAAATTAAACATAGAGTTTGGATTAAGGCTGTGATGATTTTTTTTTACAACTAACACTGCAACTCTAGTATTTGCTGGTAAAATATTATTCCTATAGCAAAAACAGCAAACCAAAGAAAAGAATATAATGAAGTTTACCATCACCAGTATCAAATTTCTTGACAGGCACAAAATTTGTCCCAAACAGAAGGACAGCTACTGTGGAAGAAGTAAAGCCAATAGCTAGATCTGTTCCATTGCTGATGTTAACAGCACTGTACGCTTTCCCAATATTCATCTTTCTTCTGAAGGTGCTCCTTTTTGTGTAGTTTTCTGCAGGTCCTTACAGAATCTGAAATCAAAGAGTGGAATTAAGTGTGTGGACTATTAAATAGTACCAACCTAGTTCAGAAATTAAATAATACCAACCTAGTTCAGAAATCTAAAACTCAAAAGGTGTGACATATCAATCTCTTAAAAGCTCAAATGAACGACAAAGTTTACTGTAGAACTCCACAAAAATCTGCCATAAAACATGAATGAAGTGACTTAAGAAAAGATGCACAACAACCCCCAATATTGTATGTTTTGTCTGAAGACACAAAAAGTGAATGTAGAGGTGCACTCAAAGGTTATGAGGTATTGTAGCCTGGGAGGGCTACAGTAAGCACTGATGCTTTAGTGAGATGCTCAATCAGAATATTCTTTATTGACGTAGCCAAAGAGGGGGGAGTCACACTGGGATGTGTCAAAAAAATGGGGTTAGACAAAATCTTAATTGGCAGAAGCAGTTACAACAGACCCATTGTCAAGAAGTCAGGAACAGGTGCAGAAATTCCATAAGTGCCACAGTGGGAGCAAAATGGAACCATAAGTTAAACACAGGGATTGCTCTACCTGATACTAAATATGAATAAAGGTTCATTTTTCTATGGGAAGCAAAGGGAAAAGCTGCCTCTAAAAATTTCTTTGTTCATTCCACATATATATAATAAGAGAAGCAAAGATCATTTTAATCCCAGAATGCCTCTGACTTTTTTTAAAGTGGGAAAGTCATCGTGAGGTTATGCTCAACAGAGGTGCCACACATATACTTCAGAGATGTAGTATAACTTGGACAGAAAAGGAGAACCATAACAATGTGAACTTTGTGTACATAATCTTAATACAACACATAAAAGACTACATGTAAGAAAAGCATTTGGAAATTTAACTTCAAATGGCAACAGGACACTTAATATGCTGTTCTAGCAGTACACATTAAACCCTCTGGTCAAAGTAATGCTATTTACACTGAATCAAAACCCATCCCAGCCTTTCCTCACTGTAGGTGGACTAGCTACTGCCTGGAGAAAAAAAGCTAAAATAGGATGGCAGGAATTCTGCCCAGTCTTGCAAAAGTTGTTGTGACAACACTCTCTGCGCATGAACTGAGCTGCTGAACATTCTTTCATCTTATTTTATCTAGTCTTACCTTCTCCACTCTCCTTAGGACATTGAGAACTGTATCTGCTGAGATTATGCTTTTATCCACAGCTTCAGCACGGCCATCAGTGATTGCTGAAATTATTTACACTAGCAGATGAGAAGTTTGATTGCACAATATAGCAATTTAATTTCTAGAATTCTTCCCCTTGAAAGATATATTTTTAACTTGAGTACTTAAGAGAAACAGTGATGACATTTAAGACACATCACTACAACAGCACAGTTGTTTCCATTAATATTATCTTTTTCTCCCTCACTCTTCATCTTTCTTTCCTACTTAGAGGATAAGCTTCTCTAATAACTTTCACTGCATTTAAGACTCTTCTACAAAGTGTGTCTTACCCAGGACCTGTAGACACTGAGCAGTGCAAATAATAATGCTACGACTTCTTCAAAGACTTGACTTCACAGGAAACACCGTGACACGCTGTGAACAGATTAATACACAAAAAGGTTGACATCAGCTTTCTTCATTCCATCAAACTTGACTCACTGAGTGAATACATTTAACTCATCTAGTGAACAAGTAAGGTACAAGAGTTGGGTTTTGCCCAGAAGACTTTCACGCTGTTAAGGATGTAGAAATAAAGCTGATTACAATGCAGCTCTGTGAATGCAGGAATCACCACTTTTGCCTTCAGATTTTAAAGGTTTAGTATCTTGCCTGCTTAATTACTTATTTATTTAAAGTGGTTTATCAGTCTTTTTAGTTTTGCACAGAGAACCGTTACTTTAAAAATATTTCAGTTTTGTATCTACTAAGAGAACTGTGCTGCAGGGCAATATATTTTTTGGCTTGCTTCCTATCTTGCAAAAATTGGAGAACAAGAATCATCATCTCCACCACAAATGTGGAGAGCAAACACAACTTCCACTTAGCTTAGAGTATGCTTCATTCACCCTGCTTAGACCTCTGTAACCTTCTAAAACTTGGGACACTTTGCGCCAAATTCGGCTAAATTTCACACCCGACTTTCAACTCTATTTCAACTCCTTCAAGGCAAAGCTTAATCAGACAAGGCCTGAAGTAACCTGCTCTAACTTCGATGACAGCACTGCTTTAAGCAGGGAGTTGAGCCAATGACCTCCAGAGGTCCCTCCTAAGTTAAGTAATTCTACTACTGCATGATCAAATGTCAAGAGCAAACAAATTGTCACACAGTATTAAGCTGACTATATTTTTTCTACATATTTTCTACATCAGAGAGCTTCTGAGAATTCACTAAAAGCCTCTTCTCTTCAATCCTATGTTATTGCCAGATGGACCTGCATATGCACCTCCAAAGACTTAAGAGGTAACAAATGCCAAACCAGAACATTTGTTGAAGCTGCTATGCTCTTAGAGCATAGTGGTTGTATCTGAAACTCGAGCAGATGCAACTACGATTCATACTGTTATTGAAGGCTTTTTTTCCACTAAGTAGCCCTTGCTGAAGGGCACTTCAGGATTCCCAAGCAGCAGAAAAAATACAATCTTATTGTTGGATGTTGTAATTTTGTGGGCACCCATTGCTCTTTTCTTACTAAGTTCACTGGTTCACCCTACTGGAGTGTTGTGGTCTGCATTTCCACACTTTCCTCAGAAATATCACACCCACAACAAATCACGATGCTCACTTACTGCAACAGCAACACATCGCTGCGATCTCTGCAGACAGGGACAAAATCAAGAGACCCTGTCTTTGGCAGCTTTCACCTCAGTGGTGATCCAGATTGCTGCTAAGGTTCCAAAGAACCTCTTTGTTAATTAAGTGGGTATTTTTAAATGTTGCATGTCGTATTGACTGTTTATTTGCACATTTCTCCTGATATGCATTTACCATTAAGGGTTGACAGTTTCACCCTTAAGTTAGGACACTCCTGTGAGTTCCGCGTCTGCTCAGATCAACGTGCCCAAGTGACACCATAACCCTTGCTCTAGAAATGTGTCTTTCCTTCCCTGAGGTGAAATCTCGTAAAAGACATTCTTCGGGCATTGTTTTCCTGTTTTCACGGAACCAGGAAAATGCTCAGCTGAGAGCTCCACCCGGGCCGCTGTGGCTTCACTGACGCCACAGCGCCGGGGCTGCGGCGGGGCAGGCCCGGGCTGCGGGCGGATCACGGCCCAGCCCTCGGTCCCGGCCGCCACGGCAGGACAGCCTGGCTGCTCGACACCGCGCCCCGAGGGGGTGATACCCGAGACCCCGCTCCAGCCGGACGCTAGCCTTCCCCCAGCGCCCCGTGCCTGGCTCAGGGCCACCGCGAGTTTGAGGGCGCTCCGCTCCGAGGCGGAGGGCGGCCGGGACGGGCCCGTACCGAGAGATCCCCGGGCCTGTCCCTCCGTGCGGCCACAGCCCCGCCGCCCGCGCCCCTCCGCGCCCACTGCCGCCGCGCTCCCGGGGGTTATTATTGACGGCCCCTCGGGGCTCTCTAGAGGTACAGCTCATAGGTGAACGATTAAGAAGTAATAATTTGATCGCAGAGAACCGCCGGGAGTTGCTTTTGCTTAACTGGATTGGGATGCACGAAGCGCTGCTTCCCAGTCCCAGCTGCCGATTCATTCCGCTGGCTCAACAAAAGTTCCTGTTGCTTTCCTCTTGTCTTCCCGGTGTTTGAAGTGGCAGTACTGCCGTTGGTACGCGCTGGCTGATCTTAAGATCGGCTGATAAAGGCATGAATACACGGAGAAAATCCCCTGGGGATTTAGTATACGGGCGTGTTTGTTTTTGAAAATCCACGCATAGTAGCAAGCCTTACCAAGTCTGGTGAGGTCTGAAAAGCACCATTCTGCTAGCTCCCTGCTTTAAAGAAGCCCTAAACAAGCCCTTTTGTTCCCAAAACAGCATAAAAGAATTTGGGGATTCCTTCTATTTCCCTAATGATTCCCTGGATTGCTCACAGTCACTTTTTCAGACTTCGTGAGGGGAACTAGGAAAAAGTCTTCCCTTTCTCTTTTGCCTTTGATTTTCTCTTCCTCTTCCTATTCACCTTCCACTTTTCTTAGGAAGCTTTCAATAGCCAAAAACACTGAAAGCATATATTTTCAAATATTGTTACCCACTAAAAATGGACCGATGTGAATTTACATTTTTGAGAAACTGTCTAATTTCATGTCCTTTCGTTATTTTTCCTTTGGACCCTCATTCAGCACACAGGCTGGACAGAGCTCATTTGAAAAGCCAGTGTGTAGAGACTGATTTTATGCTTTTTATTCAAGACGTTATTTACTTCACCCTCTTTAGACTCTGCTGAGAACAGAACTATTAATTTCTGGGTGGGAGGTAGGAGCACAAAGGGACCAAGGTTTTGCTTGGGACACCTGCTCTGGGGTACATTAGATGTGGGTTTCAGAGTGCAGCAGGGTGGGTGGTGCATGCAGATCACAATCCCTGTGATTTTGGCTGTGTCCAGGAATGGATGCACCAGACTCCTGCATGTCTGAGCCCAGATCCAATATGCTCCCCAAAATGAGAACCATTCTTAGAGTGAAAAACATTCACATCCATGTAAATTAGCTTCACATGACTTAACTAGAACTATGGAGGAAATCCGTCACACCAACGCAACAGTAGAGTCACGTTTTCCAGGGAAATCTATACTAGTCTTAATCATGCTCTCTCATTTCATATTCCTTTACCTCATTTACCAAATGCTTTCCAAAAGATGAAGCTGAGGTCCTACAGAGAGATTGTTGCTTCCTGTGTGCAAAACTGATGCATCTTGGTATGTTTCTGTTTTTCCAGTGTCAGAGGAAAGGCT
Source organism: Cettia cetti (assembly GCA_013401135.1). Taxonomy (NCBI): domain Eukaryota; kingdom Metazoa; phylum Chordata; class Aves; order Passeriformes; family Sylviidae; genus Cettia; species Cettia cetti. The sequence goes on from VZUI01061871.1 coordinate 28,069, forward strand.
TCTGTACAAAATGTGTTTGATTGTGCAATTACAAGTGATCACATGCATAGAGCAGACCAATGTTCTGCTTATTCTACTTATTGTGTCCTTTGCAATCCCAACAATTGTTTGGTGGAGCAATATATTCTTTTAAAAGAGGAAATTGCATACACAATGGCAAACACTAAGATATTGACCATTGAAATTTAATGAAGTGGCATTATACAGGCACTTGAAGAGATCATCAGAAAAGTTTAGATCCTTTGTATGGCCTGCATAAAAGTCTGCAGTCTAAGTTAACAAAATAATTTATATCAATGGTAGAGTGTCAGCCTCGAGGCAGTTTGATGCTAGAAAGGCATAGAGCACTTTGCAAGCAAGTTTCAAAACTATCTGCTGACAGATGGGTTTGGCTGTGATCAGCAGCCAGGAGCAAGGCTCTGTTCCACCGGCGCTGCTGGCTCGGCAGGAGGATATCTGGTCATACACCCCATCCCAGCTGGCTCTGGGCTTTGAGCTCATTGCACAGCTCACCCCAGTCCTGCTGCACTCGCTGCTGAGTCCCAGGTTCTGCTCACCTCTGCACTCCGTTTCTAACCCCCACCTCTCCCAAATCAACAGCCCTTCTAGATGTCCTCTCCTATCTGTTCTTTTGTCTGTGTTGCCACGCTTGGGCCAGGCTGGAACTGCAAGCGACACATCTTCCCTCGTCTGTGTTTTCATGGTCTCAGCTCTGAAGAGAAAGTTCAGGGATGTCAAGAGGAAGTTAGAGAAAGTGCAGTGTGGTAGTAGTGAGCCTACACACCTGCACTAGTTGAGGCAAGTCTGTAACACCATGAGATTTCACAATTAAAGTATTCTCCCATCACCATTTCAAACTACTCTGGGTACCCATCACTATGCCAGTCCCAGACCTATAGGGGTTATCAGGTAGGGTGTCACAGCTAAGGTCAAACAGACCTTTAATATTTACAGCTTTTCTTTTACTGCTTAGAAATCACATTATGTGTCTACATAAAAATATAAAGGTACTCTATATGTTGTTATTTCTCAAGAGTACCTTCAATTAAGTCACTTCAAAGGCTGGGAAAATTTAGCTTGCTCATGAATTTTTTTGTTCATGCTTTCATTGGGATGAAGCAGTTCAAGAAACACATTCCTGAGTAAAACAGCACTTGCAACATTGTGAGACCAGATAAGAAAAACAACAAGAATTAAAAGCAGCAGAAGGAATAGATAGGAATCCCAAATTTCAACTTATCTCTGAAAGTCAGAAATGATACTTTGCATCTGGCATGATTGCCTACTACACAGAGTAACTGGGAAGCAAAAGATGGAATTGGTTTAAAATTTTAATGGTGTGCTAATAGGCTACACATTTCTTTGATAAGCTGCTCTCTTTAAGAATCTCCTAACTATGCACAGTAATAGATTCCTCTTGTGGATCTTAGAGACTTGTAACACATTATTGCCTGATTATAAAATTCTCTGTAAACAGAACTTTGTGACCTTCCTAGCAGACTGCCCTGCTCTTGGTTGCCTCTTTACCTTCATTGCAGAAACACATGTAACATTTATAATGATGGCAGAGAGCTTGCAAATCTCTCCAAGTTCTCCAACGTATTACGAAAAGCCCAAATACTTCTGTTTGTGGAAAGCAAAGCTTTTCCTAAATTTTTACTTACATACATGAAAAGGTACACTGTGTGCTTGCCAGGCTTTTTTTTATTTTTTGTTCATAAAAGCTTCAAAGCACTGAAAATCTTCCATCATTATTTTGTTTTTCTTCCCTTCTCTTGGTTAAGTCAAACTCATTTGGAAAGTCAGACCTGAACTACACTTTCTGCTTACAATTGTCTGGTCTGGGTGCAACAGATATAAATTGATTCAGTGGCATCTTGATAGAACAAAAAAATTTTGAATATTTAGGGAGGGAAGAGGCTAATTTTAATTTGCTGCTGAAGATATAGTGAGCAAGGTGATCCACTGGGCATTTTGGAGAGAGAGAAATAAATAATGAAGATAAATGGAGTAAATTCTTGAAACATGACTTTGTAGGAAAAGCCTGAGAAAAAGACTTCAAGTTGGACTCTGTACTGTTGTATCTCAGGCAATACACTTTATATGGCATACGTCATGCACATTAAAAAACTTCATTTGGTGAGCTGCACTGACAACTGGCTTTGTTCACCTTTGTTCTTATTTAAAACAGGTTGTTCCCTGCAGCTGTTAAAGAAACTGTGTGCACACACACACGTTTGCACACAGGCTTTTTTATTACTCCTCAGATCTTTCTAAATAAGTCATGCTGCCTAGGCTTTAAATTATTTTTCTCTTTATTACAGCATGAAAATCATCCTGCATTGGGATCTGCTTCCTTTTGTGGAAACATGATTCAAAAGTTTAGCAAAAACATTTCTGGCTTTTTTTTTCTTTTTTCCCCGTTGCACTCTACCCCCTTCCTTTTGGTTTTCTGCTTTCTTAGCACTTGTGTGTATCCTTTTGATAGCTGGAAAGCTCAGGATCTCCAATACTGCTGGAATTCTTTTAAGTAAAAGTGATTACAGTTGAAGCAGGACCTGTGTACGTCACATAGACAGTTACTGTTTCATAGTATGATTTGGTCATATTTTGGGAATAAGCACCAGGAGTCTCATAGAAGCCTGCTGTGGCCCTTCAACAAGAGTGTCTTGGGAGCCAAGGGAAAAGGTGTCCAGGAGATTAGACAAGTGCACTTGGCAGGATGCCACTTGCTGCTCTCGGTGCACCCACCGTTGTTAGTGCTGGCTGCCTCCCCTACCTGTGCTCCCTCACAGCTCCTCGCTGCCGTCTGCCTGCTCTGGGCTCCACCCTTGTTTTTCTACATTACTCGCTTTTGAGGTGCTAGGTGTTCATGGGGAAAAATGAAGTAGAAGAGTGAGCTTGAGGCTTTAAAAGCAGGGAGAACCATGCCTATTCTCAGTTTACCCCGAAAGGATTAGTCTTCTGGGAGTGTCTTGGCCTCTTTTGCTCCAGCTGAGACTAGGGTGTGACATTAATCCTGACTGATTTTCTCCTTTCTGTTGCTTTTGTTCTGTTGGCCTAAACCTGTCTCTTTTTTATTCCTCATTCTTTACAATCCAGGTCCATGTGTTCAGTTCTAGCCCCATTGCTCTCACTCCTGCTGACCTTTGCTGGACTTCCTTTTTTGTGATTCTTCTCACTGACCCTTCCTTCAAGCAAGGTAACCCTGTGACTGACAGGGATTAAAAGGCACCTGAGTCCTACACCTAAAACTAAAGGTTGTCTACCTCACTGCTCCCCATTTGATACACCACTGGAATATAGTATTTGATAGAGTGAATAAAACTAGTGGGCAGGAAAAATGAGAGAAAAGAGAATCCAAAGAATTCCTGCTTCTTTTTAACATCAAACCATACAACTGATGGTGTGTCTGGAGTCACCATGAGAGGGTTGCAAACACTGGAAAGTGCACCAAAAAAAAAGAAAAAAGTGACAAAGTTTAAAATCTTGATTTAGGAAATAGCATAATTAATATAATTGTGCACACTGGGCTAGTCAAGCATGGAGAAACTCACACAGCTGTACAACAGCAATGCAGCTTGAAAGCAAGTAACTATTCATGTGGAGTCAATATAAAAACTCTTTACTGTCAATGCAGGGTCTCAGACTTTTTTAGAAATACAGCCTTTGTGTGCACTTGTTCGTATCATTTACAGACACCTTGGTCACAATGACATAAGAATATACAATGTACACCTATAAAAGCAGAGAAAAATAAATAATCTTATGAAGATTTCTTCTTCATTTTTAAATTACTTCCTGTGTCATATTAGCAATGATCTAGCAAATAATGAATCCTCAGAAAAATTTTCAAATGCTGTAAAAGAGCAGCCAGCAGCTGCTTTTATGATCTAGAGAGGGACTGATAGATTTTAACAACATCAGCATTGAGTAATCCTGGCTGTCACACCACATCCTAATACATCATGTCCCAACTCTCAGTCTGAAAGGCTGTGAAGGTATTTCCATTGTTTTTCATGCCAGGACCCTCGGCTCTTGCCCTGAACACAAAGGAGCACATGCTTGCCCACCACATCCATCCACAGCCCCACCTTTGCTAGTGCTTTTTGCCTGTGTTCTGGAGGTGCAGCATAAATGGGCACCTCTCACCTCAAAAAATAAACAAAACAAAACAAATCAAACCTATCACAAAACCACCAAATAAACCCCTCTACACCTAAACAAAGCTTTTTGGTAACCACATAGCTATTTACTACAGCTCATGCAATTCTAAGGTTTGCTGATTGCATTAGATTTGTGTCTGTTGAGAGGCAATTGAGAAGAGTCTGTCCCCACAGCTCCCCTCCCCAGCCAACACACAGGGCCTAGACTCACCCGAGGTTTGAGCCTGTTACTTTAACCTTTTACTTCTAGTTGCTTAGAGAAGACTCCAATAACAACTCCCATAAATATCTGGAATGCAATCAATGAAGAATTTTAAAAGGAAAAGATAAAGAAAAGAAACAAAAACCAAAAAAACTCCACCCAAACCCAAACCAAAAATACTCAACCAGTACACATATAAATATGAATGTTTCACAGGCATCTGATTTTTGAGCAGATCTGTATTTTGATTGCCCAAATTTTCTGTTGCACATCCTTGGTAGTCCCATCATCTTGCCTGAACTGAACATCATTCTTCACCTGAGGTTATTTGGGCCTTCTGAAATACATATCTTTAAAAGCAAGGGCTTTGTTCTGAGGACAAGGGAGACACGGGCTGATCACAGCCACTGAACAGGAGCTGTCAGTGCTTCCATTCAAATAAATACTTGCATCAGTCCCTTTGAATCGCTTGCCACAAAAATGGCATGTGTGGTTTTATTTCTCTCCTCAGTCTGAAATAATTCTAGTTTGCACTACCCCTTTCCAAGATCATGTCCTGACTGGAGCCTGTTCAATATATGAATAGGAAAAAAAAAAAGGACAGGGAAAACTCAGGTTCCAAGATGGAGTGCAAACAAGGAGAAACTGGGTCAGTTTCATCCAATAAGTGTGAATTAGAAGATGCTGTGCTTGCCTTTGTCTTCAAATTTCTTTCTTCCATGTCTGTATTGCCCTCTGAATAATTGCAGAGCTCATGCAATCTGGCCCTGTTGTTCTCTAATCAGATATTCAGTTGTTAGGTGTTGACTTCCACTGAGCGTCCTCACTTACAAATCACTATTTTTTTTAAATCTTCTAGTGACATAAGTGCAAATGATGCCTCATGCACGAGGAGGCAAAAGCTTGCCTTCTTTGTAGAATCAATAGGCAATACTCACCAAAAAGGCATAATTTTGCCGTGAAAATTATGTAAAAAATTATAATAATTAAAACTATTGCTATTATTATTATTATTGTTTAGTTGTTATTATTACTATTATGGTTTATAATTATTGTTGTTGCTATTGTTATTACAATTACTAGGATGAACCAAAATGCATATATAAGTTATATAAAAATATTATTTTACAGGAAATACGTATTGCTGACGAGTTAATTTTCTGGAGAGCAGACTCCCATGCAGAAGCTGTAATTCCACCTAAGAAACTGCTGCACGTAATACATTTATATATGCTTGTATAGACTTCTGCAGGTACAAGCATACACACATTACAGAATTCCTGCTCTGATTCTATTAATCCCATTAATCAAGAAGAGCTCTACTGACTTCAAAGGAATTGCAACAATGCCAGCTTTGTGCTCATAAAATCCAGCATGAGGATTAATTATTTCCTAAGACCTGAAGAAGATGGATGTAGAAAGCTTGGGTGTGCTAATGGTGGGCACAAGGCAGTGGCGCTTGCCACTGAAAGCAAGTTGGACAGAAGCACTTGTGCTGTCAGGTGGGGACATGAGGCAGTGAAAACAGGATAAAGTCTCCTCTACTGCAGGCTGAGCCATGCCCATGTCACAAGAGCTTCCTCCACACCGCCCGCCCGCCTGCCTTTCACTGCCACGGGCACCGCTCTGCCCCTGCTGGTTTTGGAAACCATCGTTGTAGCCCAGGCAGGGAGTTTCAAAATGAAAAAATGTTGAAAGCTATGCATCATTTTAGAACAAGTTAAGTCATCTAGGAAAAGACTGACATTTAAATGATGAAAGAGAGTACATCTATCCTTCTGGTTCCTCTGAAAATGAACTTTTAAAATGGAATTGTACAGGAACTTTCATTCTATGATATATGCATTTGTCACCAAGAGTTACTTTTTCAGCTATGACATTATTGCTGTAATCAGAAAAGCATTGCTGTCATTCTGCCACAATTTAGCCTCATTTTCTGCTCATTTCTTTATCTTTCCTCATTAGGCATTACATATTCGGCTACATTACTATTAATCATTCCCTAACAAAAGCAACTGCATAACAAAGCTGTGTGAGTAATTGATTTTTCAATTTCAGAGCTAAACCAAAAAAATTTAATTTTTTTTTTCTTTCAAGTGAAAAAAGTGTTTCATGTGGATTTCATGAAACCCTTTTTTTTCTTCAGACCATTTTTGTCATTTTAAGAAAAGCAGGGGATAGAAAGGACTGTATCTTGGCCCAATTCACCAAACCAACAAGTGAAAAATCTTCCCTTTTTCCGAAGATCAAGTGTTCTGCCTGGACCAGTGAATTCCTCTGTTTGGGAAATTGGAATACTCAGACACTGACCTACAAGATTTGTATCTCTTTGGTGAAAAGAACCCCAAATTATGTAAATGACTTGTAAAAACAAAACAAATATTCCCAGGAAGAATGGGAACAGACACCCCAAGGAACCAGTGATGTGACCAGAAGGGCCTCCTCTGAGAGGTGGAGTCAGGTCCCAACAAGTTGACAGAAGGATTAAAAGTCTGTCGTGGTCCAGGTGAGTGGCATAATCACAGGGTTATTTGATATGGTTTTTTTTACTAGCTGGTCGTATGAATTAGGTCACCAGATTTTCTTTATTGACATTAATGATAGTCTTACACCCAAAATGGTATGTCTTAATGAGTTTTTAAAAAGTTAGTTGAAATACTTATTATGGCAACACAATATTATAACCAGGCACCTACTCAGGTACCTTACAAATCTGTGGTACCTTACAAATGTGTGGTTTTGCATTTCTCCACCCTCACATTTGCACAGGCCTTGGCAAATTTCACAAGAACGCTTTGTCTGGATATTTGCACCCCCTGGATTTTTTATTTCTGCCTTAAGATTTCTTCACATACAAGCCTTAAAAAGAAATGAAAACTGAAATTATGCAAATATAAACTCATTATTTTTAATCTCCATTGCTGCTGAAGATTGTGCAGGAATGAGAAGAGATGCATGATTTAGCATCCTTTTGGGGAAAGGAGATGGAAAAAGCATTACACCTGTTTAGGGTTAGGAAAGCGTCAATATAGGCTCACTGATTCAGAATTATCCCCCCTAGTCAGATGATGTCTTGAAGTTCTTCATACAACCCATGGAAGTTATCAGACCATACAGAAACAGGTCTTGGATATTAGTAGGGCATTAGGGCAGTAGGTCATAAACTTCCCTAATTAGACTGTGCATCTCTGCACAGGTAAACTTTCATTTAAACATAAAGCAAATATCCAACATGTTCAAGATTGAGTGCCTATTACCATATATTTATACTTGTAAATAAGTGGCATCTATTTGAATTTTTTAGAAATTCACTGAAACCTGGCATTTCAACTGCAACCTGTTTCTAATCTTTCTGAATGAGGAAGCAATTTTCCCTACATGACCCTGATTCAATTCTTGTTTTCTTTGCACAGAAAAATGACAACTTAAAAAGATGGCCTCAGTAGAGCTGTGAACTGATATTTATTTCAATAGTATAATAACTCTGAAACATGCCAAAGGCCTCTTAAATGTTAGAACTGTTACCTATTGCACCCTGGACAGAGTTTGAGTTCGTGAGTAGATTTTGAGTGAAGTAATTTTTTCCCCCGTCTGACGCTGGGAGAATTTGAATTTATGATTTTAGCAAGCAAACTTGCTAGGAATAATGAACTACATATAGTTTTGTATAATAATTCTCTCTCAAGGGCTGTGGAGCTGATGCCTACTTAGAAAAAATTTTGGAAAAGTAGCTGAAACAACACATGATGCCATTTTATATAATCCCAGAATTGACTGAAATACTGGACAGTTTTGAGGACTATCCAAGTGTAAAGAGATGGATTTGGATTAGTCCCAGCTCACATTGTGTAAGACTTGCAATACTTTCATATTGTTTCTCCACAGTCAGATGTAACTGTTTGTTCTCTCGTTTTCAAATTACCTTTGGAACAATTTAGTTAGAAGTTGGGACCAGATTCATTAGTTAAAACATAAACTTTGCTGCCTTGCAGCCAGCTAGAGCTGTAAAACAGAACCTGCAAAATGGATGACCTTCAGATTTACTTAACTCTGCAGAGATTGTATTTGTCATTGCCAGGTTTTTGAATTCATTTCTTTTAATGGACTACCCCAGAATTTCTGATCTGTGACCATGTGAATATATTACATTGACAGAAAATAACCAGCTTTTCCAAACCGTAGCGATAGCATGTCAGCCTGAAAAGAACAAAAATGCACTGCTGCCCTTGTCTTCTACATTATATAAGTTTAGAGATGCACTTACTAAAAGGTAGACAGAGTGACTCAGTGCTCTAGTAAGGCCAGTAATGTGCCATGAGGTGAGTAACTGCTGTAGGCAATGGTGAAATCCCACTGGGATGGCTTTTCCTTTTTTTTTGGTCACAATTTGGAAGGACATAGAAACAATCACCATATGAGGAAAAAAAGCCAGAGTACAAATATGGCTAAAAACTCTTGGGAAAAAAAAAAATAGCAAAAATATTTCTGTAAAGTAACTTAATTTCCAGACTATAGAGGAATCACCAACAGATAACAGTTACAGGTCAAAATCTGTGTTATATGTTTGGATCTTATACCTCACCCCAATATTTCTGTATGGGTGTATTCTTACCACAGAATTTGGCTTTATGGTGGTAAATCACAGAAATTTATTAGTCCTGAACACTTCATATTTTTGGCTTGATTGTTCTCTAAACAAGTAATTGACTGATGGATACTCTGTCCTGCTGTTTTCCTGCCAGCTCCTTTATTTTACAGTCTCCATAAAAATCACGGGAAAACGCAAACTGGAAAGGCGACACACACAAAATCCCCAATCTGTATCACACTCCAGCCTTTACACTTGCTTGGGTCCATGAAATTCAGGGAAACAAAAAGGCAAGCACTTTTCAATGAAAGGCTTGGTGCTGCCGTCTCGTGGGAAAAGGGAGAAGGGAAGCTTTGGTAATAAAAGCAGAAATGTAAAAAAGGGGGGAAAAGGGAGTTTGAAAACTTGTTAACATCAACACTCCCATTTTTGTTTCAAGAGGCCTGTGCGCTTTATTGCTCACAGATCAGTTTCCTTTGCAGGTGATGTGGGCCCAGAATTACATCACCAGCAGAGCAGCCAAGAGCATCTCGGTGCCAGCATGACTGAAGTCGAGAGGAATGTATTATCACAGACCTCCGAGGGACTTGCCAGTGCATTCCTTGATGGGGGTGCTGCGATGGGGGAGGCAAAGAGGAGACAATTTTACATGAAGACTGAAAGGGAACTTTGTGGAGGAAAAAGCTGGGGTCACAGTCTTGCTGTCTCCTCTAGGCAGATCTAATTATGACCATGTACTTCAAAAAAAGGGTTTAACTAAAACCAGATTTAGCAGGGCAATGCTTAGGAAGTACAGACTGAATCCTCAACCTTGCCTTTTAGGAAAACGTGAAATGCTTCAGTGCACTGAGCACACTGGCAGTGATTGTAAAGAATAATTTGAAGCACTGAGGAAAGCAAGAACCAATATTAAATCCTCATCACTTCAACAAAGTCTTACAATAAAACATGTCTATCCTTTAGCACATTCAACCCTGAGATAGTGGTTGTGTATTTCCTGATCACTGTGTGGTGGGGTGACAGAATCTCAGCAGTCTCAGGGATCATGCTGGAAATGATCAAATTACTCACAGAGCAGTCACATGAATCCCCCATAACAGAGTTCCAACAAAGCCTTTCTGCCACATCACACCCTCTGTTTGGCAGTCCATATCTCATCCGTATAAAAGACATTCCCTCCTCCTCCCGTTTTTGCAGGCTTTTAGGCTATTTCTTCTATCTGTCCTGGATGGCAGGACTGGCTCAGTGTTTTTACCTCAAACCTCTTTCTGAGCCATTAAAATCAATAGGAGCTTTCCAGTACTTTTAATAGGAGCAAAATGTGCTGTCAACCAACAGGATTAGAAGAAAGGCACAATAAAAAATTTTCAGAGATTAGCACCTCTAAAAATGTCAGCATTTTAAACCTTATCTCCTAGGTCAATCAAAACGTTGAAGAAATGTTGACATTACAGAGATCACTACCCTTTTCCACCAGAAGAAAAATTGTGCTGATCAAATGAAAAGGTTTATATTTGATAAACCAAAGATTCCCCCTGACTCTGCTCCCACTTCCCTAAAAGGTAAGGCAAGAGGGCTGGGACTAGGCAGCACAGAGAACAGCCAAGTACCATTTCATGTTAAGTCTGCTTTACACAAGAATTTTTGGGGTCATGAAGTACCAATAGCTGGTTTAGCTGCATCCAGTCACGCCACCAGCTCCCTCCCCAAAGCACAGCTGAAGTTCATGAGGGTTCCTGTGCTGGGAAGACTAATTTTATCCCTGAGGCTGCTGATGCCTGGTCTGCTGCTCTCCAAGTGCCCATTGCAAGCCACAGCATCAGTGCAGTTCTGACCACATCCTTCCTTCTCCACCTCTCAGACCAGAGGCTCCTTACGCCACCATCCATCATCCAAGTCTTTGAGGGGACCTGGAGGCCTTCATCTCTTCTCCATATTGCTCAGTCTCCTCAAGAGGTTCCAGGAAGATGTCTGCTTCTGCATTCCCCAGAATCAGAGATACCCAAGGACAACTTGATGTTAGAGGAACAGCAGCTGAGGTGGGCAAGCATTGAAAAGGGAAATTTGCTTGTATAGAAAAATAGAAAATACCGTCCCTAACTTTCAAACATCATTAGATATTATTATAGCATACTATAGGGAAATTTGCAAAGCACTTCAGCCACCATATCTCTAGAGGCACCTTCCACTAAGACTACCAGATTTCTTTCATCTCCATCTGGCAAATGGTCATCACTACTCTTTTCCTGTAACATGCCAGCTCTTTCCACAATCTTTCTTCAGTTCAGTTGCACTTGGTCTTGCAGAGACAACACCAACAGTGAGGCCCTTTCAGTCTTCTCCATTTACCCCCATGCCCCCAGCTGTCTACATTTTGAATATTCCAGTGCACAGTTTTCTCTTTTTTTATACTTTTCATGCGTCATAATTTTTGAGAAATCATGTTTTCCTGTTACTTTCTTCCTGTATGAGGCTGACCTAATAATTAGTCACCCATAGGAACTGTTTGCTTTCATATCATGTTGTTGTAGATGGATTAGAGATAATGTATGAAAGCACATGTAAAAAAAATATTCCAAAGTAAATACATTAAGAGAGTGTCAGGCAAACATTAAAACTGAGGCATATTTCTTTCTTAAAGAATTCCCTTTTTGTTTTGTTCAAACTTTCACGAGACAGCAAAAGCAGATGTGGCCTGTGAAAGTGGATATAGACAACAATGGTTAGAAAAGATTGATAAAATACTGTGAAGAAAGAGTTTACTGAAATTGCTTAGATCCAGCATAGAAATTATTACTTCTCTCATTGTGGCAGAATGCTGTGAGATGGCCATCCTGCAGCACTGTTCTTCCTCTGGCTCACCCTGTCTCATTAACATTATAACTGCGAGTGCAGCAGAGTGGCTGACGGGCAAAGTTCAACTTTTCGTTTTCATGGAGACTACAAGTCTGTTCAGCCCTTAATAAAATAACCCTCAAAGTACCACAGTAAAATGAATTATATGTAGAGTGGTACTTATAAAATAAGAATGCCTATGCAGGACCTTAAAAAATGCCTTTGGGCAGGTCAGTTCTCTGTCCCAATATGCAGATTGAGTATGAGTTTCCTGTGTGCTTTAATCTGTTACACGTTAATTTTTCCACTTCAAACTTTCTTTTTGACAAACTCTATTGCCATTTTGGGGCTTTTCTAAGAAGTCATCCTATCACCACAGATATGGGACATGATATCTTAGCAGTGGTAAGACAGAAAGCTCTTTAATCACTTCATTAAAGGAAGTCAATTCAACCCAGGTCATAACAGTAGACTATTTAGTGGCCTTCACAAATTGAGAGGAATTAATAAGAAGGCAACGATTGTCAAAATAATGTGAATATTAAAATATAAAGACAAATGTAAATGGTATTTTAATACGACTTTTGTAGCATTTTAGTGGCTGCATGTCCACACATACATGGGTATTCAGCATAGACACAAAATGTCTTCTATGAGAATCAGATGTGAAGTTGCTCCTTACTTGAAAATACAACATCATTTATTTCTTAAAAACATATTTATTTTTACATTTTTCATTTCCTACTGTGAGAATCAATTTGCTAAGATGCAGAAGCATTTTTGTTCTTTAAAGTTTGCCAATCAATCCAGGAAAGTAAAGACAGTACAAAACCATAACCTATCAAACCAGGAAGTATGGTCATTGTAGCTCATGTGCCACCTACTCAAAGTTGGCGCTGAACTGAGTTCAGGAAATACACTAAACAGTTTCGCTCCTGGCTTTTTGCAAATGTCTGCCACAAGCTTGTGGTTTCCTCAAAAGCATTTCTCCTTTGAACTTGCCTTAAGTATTTTTCTTAGAGACTTAAAAAAAAAAAAAAAAAAGAAGAAAAAAAGAAAAAAGCACAACATGGATTGATTTCAAGCAGTTTGGTATAAGCACAAAAATTTCATACTGAAAAAACTGAGGCTGTTACTGAGTACTCAGTCTTTAGCTAAGATAGGTGATCTTTCTTTTCTTAGAGACACAGAGAACAAGTTACTCATCCAACATGCAGGATAAACAAAAAAAAAAGGAATTGTGGGCTGTATGAGACTGTGAGATAAACACTGCAGATAGACAACCACAGGCTGGGCACATTTTGTAATGCATGATAATATTTTCTTCCCGGGGAACAGATAACTTGCCGGAGGCATGTGTCTTCAAAATATGAAAAAGAATGCAAATGGTTTGTGACTTTGCAAGCCTAAATGCAAAGGGCATGGCAGAGTCCCACCACTTGTGTGCCAGTATCCTAATTGTGTTGTGGTTTTCTTTACCCTGCCCTCCTGCTGTGACAACAGTGCTCTGTCCTTCACAAAACTTAGCGCTTAGCTAAGCAAGCCAGTCCCAAACTTAACCAACATAAATAACATCTGATCAAAAGCTACCTGGAGGTGAACCCAAAATGGGCATGACTAATTCAAAACAAATTTTTTTCTTAATTCAAGCTCACACTAGAGGAACATTAGTGGTACTCCTCCAGCTCCAGACTTGCACGGTGACATACTTACAAACTATATGAGTGGACCGACATTTACAGATGTTTTACACTTAAGTTTAGTGTCATTTAAACACAGAAGATACCAGGCCATGTCACTGCTGAAGGGATGAGCACTGGGGTAGCCCTTTACTCACCTCTCCCGCTCCTGTTCCAAGAGGTTGGTAAAGTCATCGCTCTTGTTCATGTAATCTGTATGTTTATGTTTCTCATTCTCTAGCTCGTAAACGGTGCGACGGTGGCACTTTTCTGCCAACAGCAGCTGCTCCAGCATGCGCCGATACGTCTCTTTCTGCTTTTCTTCAAGTCTGTCCAGCTGGATTGTAGGAGAGGAGAACAGACCTGTTTTAAAGGTCTCCTTGCTTGCTTCACCTGATTTATTAACCAACAATGTTGTGTTTGATAAATGCAAGTCCTGTAATTTTGTGTCTTGGGCTTTACATAAAGCAGTGACTAGAAATAAGAATAACTGCCCCGTGAAAGTAATGGTTTATTTGGATGACATATTAGCAATAAACATTTGCACAGTCTTCAGATACACAAAGGACAGAAGTTCACTTAGCTTTAGGGTAACAAGTAATATTATTGCGGTGCTGTATTTTCCCTGTGGTGGGGTGCTGTGCACACTCACGGGGAAAAAGCTGTAGGTCAGAACTCAGAGCCTGGGAGCTTGAATTCACACACCTGTATGAGGACTAGACACTTGCATGTGGAGCATGAACTGTAATCTGAAGGCTGAAATTTGAGTTACACATCTTTAATACACTCTAAGTCTGCTGAGATAAAATATTTAAATTATTTAGATTCTTTCTAGATTCAGTTTTACATTACCAAATACAATTAATTATAAGCCTAAGGAGTTTCCTCTCAGCCTGTTTTTTGACAGAAATTCTCATTATTTATTCACAACCCTTTACCCTTTTTGTCTTCTGTTTTTGGGGTTTTTTTTATTAATTTAATTTGCTAATTATTATTCAAACAAACATAAAACCAGGGAGGTGTGTCCAAAATATTGCCAGGGCACTCCAAATCCACCAGGGCTATTCATGTTCTCTGTTTGCTGTTTCTTGAGTGCAGATGACCAACTCCAGCCTCCTCCCTACCGAAGCAGCCCTCAGCCTTGGTACTTGTCTGGTGGGTTGCCTGCCCCTGGCATGGTGACAGCCAGAGCCTGCTCTGCCCACCCCCAACTCTGACCCTGTGAGAATCTCACCTTCCTCAGCCCCAGCTGCTGCTGTTTCACAGGATATCTCAGCAAACTAAGGGAAATAAGAGAGCAGGAGGACCATGGCAATTTGCTCTCCAAAAGCTGACCATAGCAGTCAAAGTGAAAATGTCATTATAAAAGAGCCAGGTTGGGTTCAGCTTTTCAGAGTAGATCTTTTGCACTTAATTTTTCCATTTTATTTCAATATAAGCCTTGTGAATCGGCACATGGCAAAAGTTTTACACTGAGGTCCCTGTCAAATTATCAACTTCTTTGGAAAAAAGCTTTGCTAAACTCTTTTAGTCTTGTTTGAGAGTATTTTATGTATGCTCCCACGTACTAAGGTTTGATTTCCTTATTTGCTATCATCCCAAAAATTCCAGGAGACACTTCAATGATAATACACAGTACAAAGATATCCCATGGTAGGCACAACTCCTGGTGAACAAATTAAATGTTCTAAGTGGATGAACTATGAAGATTTAGACAGGCACTACAGTATGTTATATTGTATGTTGTTGTATGCTCCTTCCCCATGACGTGGATTTTTATGAAACTGTGAACAGGAGCAATGGCTGTTTCTTTTGGCATTCAGGCTGGTCTCAGATATTCTCAGGTCTACTCTGATTCTCAGGTCTACTTGACATTCATTTATTGCTTAAATTTTAATACGAGGAGTCCTGTAAGTCTTCTTTATGGGCTGGACTGACTTCGCAGTCCTAGAGTTTAAGAGATGTAAAATGAATATGGATTTATAATCCCATAAATATGGTCAAAGTCAATCTCCAAAGGTCTTTTCTTTACTACCCTCATGACAGAGTTCTAGTATGTCAAGAAAATCAAAGAGTAGTTGCCAGTGCTGTGAACTGTAGAGGCTGAAGCCTATAATTGAAAAGAATTTAAAACCTAAAAGTTAGCACCCAAAGATTTTGGTCTTGCTCAACAGCTCCAGCCCTAGGAAGCATACAATCTCTTTATGGTTTGTGTTCAAATCCTGTGACTTTGCTTACAAATTATTCTGCATATGAGTGAACAAGATTTTGTTTGCAATGTAAAATTCTGTGTTTTCCTCTTACATGCTTTGCATACATCCAAAAACATAAGGAGTCTCACTTCTGGTTAGGCTTCCCCCTGCACAGACATACTGTTGTCAATCAAGAAGTTGTTACCTCTGAAATTGGCTTCTCATAGACGTCTTCCCCTACAGACTTTTCTTGGGCAAGGATGGCATCCCTGTGTAACACTCGAAGCACGTTCTCTGGAGTTGCCGACCCATAATGAGCTTCTAAAACTTCAGGTTTGGTTTTCTCTGTCTTCAGCATGTGGATCACATCCTCCCTTGCCTGCAATATTGCAAATCACTACCATGAGTCAACCTATTAACCAACAGGTAATGTGGGGAAAATAGGGGCATTTCATATGTACAGACTGCATACACAAAAATAGAATAAATTAGAAAAATGACAGGCTGTCAATGCAAATATAAAAATTTTGGGAGGCTTCAGATTAAACATGATCTGTCCAATACAAATATTGTACTTTAAGGGATGAATTATTTTGTTCCTGCATGACAGTACATTTGAATGCTATGAGTTTTTATCTGAGTTGCAAATATAGACAGGGAACATCATTATTCCTCATATTCCTGGATCTTAGTGCCCATGCTGTTCCTTGAAGGGATAAGGAAATTAGTAGAACAAGCAGCACAAGTGAGCTGAGCTATTATTTCTCAGACAGCATCTTCTTAGTCACTTTCTAACTGAATTTGCGACTAAATACTCTTTTCAAGTAATTTTAATTTTTTTTTTCTAGTTTTTTTCTTCTTTAAACAAAGCCCTAGACATGTTGCAGGCCCCAGCAAATGAGACATGGAAAGTCTGAGCAAATCCTCCCAGCAGTGGAGGATGGCTGTGCTGCTGGAGCGGGGGCTGGTAGCAGGGGTGCACCTGTGGCCAAGGGCAGCCTGGAGCTCCCTGCCCCAGGTGGAAGCCCCCGGTTTCAGGCAGCATGAGCAAACATCTGGGCATGACGAGACAGCTCTGCAAGACCACCTGGCTATAAATAAGGGGCATTTTAGGGCTGTGCCATGGACAAACACTTAAGCCAGGGCTCTGTTTCTAATGATACTTGTGGCCAACACCTGTTAAGCCATCTGTAAAATGGGGACCGGGCATCTGCTTGTCTTTCAAGGCATGTTTATGAGGCCATAGTCCAGGGAGAGACTGTAAAACCTACAGGGCTTTGGTAGGCAGAGGGGAGCTCCTGGATTTCCCTAGAGAACATCTTTCCCACAAGTGCAAATGCATGGGGGAACAGAAGAATATGGGCATTTTTCTCTTTCTGACAACCCATGTGAGCTTGGGAAGTAAATTAAGCACTAAGGAAAGGTTCAGACAATTTATGAAAAAATCCTTTACAAATCCTGCCCCTATGTAAGCAATGACTGTTTTAAGATTTATGAACAGACCAACTCTTCACGCTTTTCGATGCCATTCATAACAGCATTCAATTCATCCCTGTAGCAAATCTTAAATCTTTACCCAGAACCATAGAGGCATCACAGCTCAATGAAACCACCTGATTTTAAAATGAGCAAGAAAATAATTTTGGGAAATGGCAAAGACCCTTTATTTATTTTTTTTTAATAAGTCAAACAGACTAATATGAAAATAAACAATGAACTTGAGGCAAAATCATGTAGTCTAATTAAGAACTAGCCCAATTACACTGTGTAACATTTTGTGACCTTAAGTAAAATCTTTGCACTTGTCTGCAAAATACAAAATGCAAATTGGAATGGTATTCATGTTACTTCAAAATGAGAGTGGGAAAGGTTCATCACTCATGGATGTTACAACAAAGTGAATTACGTGAGCTAGTCCCAAAGAAAGGCAGAAGAGCATGTACACCTCACTATATCACATCCTGAGACTGGCGCTCTCAGTATAGGAAAAATGTTGTTTTAGGCAAGTTCTAGACAGGTTTGTGAATGTATTACTTTTGTCTATCCCTGCAGAAATAATAGATGTCTTAGTGTCTTCATCACCATGAGGCCAATGCTTCTATATTGCAGTTAAAGCCTTTAAATAGTCCGATAGGATAGCATGGGAGTATGGAGGGATTTCTAAATATCCGGATTTTATGATGTGTTGTGTAAAGCCCTTTTAGAAAGAGGCACCTCTGAGGCCGTACCTTCATCCTGTCCCAATGAACTAATTTGGTATCCCTCTGTGTGCCTCCCAGCAGGACCCCTGTGCCGCAGGCATGCTCAGGGAGAGCACTGTGCAAAGGGAGCACGAGCACGGAGGGATGGGGATGAGGGAGCAGCCCCTTTCTACCCTGTTCACCAAGGGACACAGCCAATCATGTTGAAACATCTTCTAGTTTTGATTCTGAGCACACAAAGCTTCAGGCCCCACACAGCCTATTCCTCAGGGAGAGGCACACCTCAGACCCTAAGCTATTTGGGAGAGGAGGAGGATAAGTTCATTCTCTCACATTGTAGCTGTTGGGCCCTGGATGGCATAATTAAACACTGACAGGGCTAGGCAGAGCAGACAGAGTCAGCTCAGGATTGGGGATTTAACACTGTGAATAGGCTGAGCAAAAAGCTGGACTCCAGTCCCTGCAAGGGTTATTTGGTACAGAAATAGCTGGTGGAGGCAGCTGCTCTGTCCAGCTAGTGCCCCAGCCCCTGTTCAGTTGAGCACTGCCTGAATTTCCTTCAGGCCTCATTAGTCTGTCATCACTCACAATTAGAATGGAGCAACTTGAGCACAAGGCAGTAGGAATAAGAGTCCCTGAAACAGCTAAGAATGTCCCTGCTAACTAATAAGGGCTTCTAGATGCTGCCGGTTTGGGTCCTCCAAAAGCCAAAGGGAGCCAAGCCAAGGGAGTGGATGATGCTGAATGGAGGAAATGACACCCCAATAAGGAAAACAGGTGCCCAAGCTCAGTTCAGAACTTTGAAGAAAAAAACCCATTCATTGCATCATCTTTAAAGGGCAGCTGTGACACACCTAGCTCCAAGGGAACAGAGTAGGACAGTCAGCACTGAACACCCCTTGCTGCAGCCCATGGGGAGGGTACCTAGCCCAGAATCAGGCTGGGTGACACCATCTCCAGGGGCACAGTCAGCTCCCTTCTCCTGTACCCCTTCTCTGCACTCTGCTGGCCCTCTGGATTTGGATGGGGTTAATGTGGCAAGCTAATTTGCCTTTTCTGGGCTCAGCGATTTCTCCTATGGTTATCTTTTCAATGGTAGTGGTTAATTCACCAATTCACCAAGTATTTTGTTTCAGTTGTGATAACAGTCTGTGAAAAACAAATGACAGACACACAGGTTTCTAGGAAGCATAGGACTAAAAAGGGAGTCTAATGCTAATAATAAAGTGGGGAGAAAGTTTTGGTCAGAAACAAACTCCATCATAGGGAGATTCTGAAGGGCAGCTAATCTAGGTCAGAGAGACATCCAGGTAATGTCCTAATCTCCCATCAGCCTCAGGGTTTATGAATTCCAGTTAGTCTCTCTGAAACTCCTCAGGATAACATAGAAGGAAGGAGCTGAAACAGCATGCCTGTGTATCTCATGATTTCATGTTTCTCCAAATGACCAATTTTCCCCTGAAACAACTAGAAGGGAGATCAGATAGAGATGTTTTCTTCCAATGTATAATGATCTGCAGGAAACAGACCATTTTCAGAAAACAAGTCAGAATAATTCCCCAGCAGAGGAACACTGGGACTACTTCAAAATTTATACCTGTGAAGAGGCATGAGAGGCTCAAAGTGGGGGGGCCCAAGCTAAGAAGAGGGGACTTAGCTGGCAAGCTGCTTATACTGATGGGCATCTACTGCTGGCACCTCCCTTGGCCCAAAGCACAATGCTGTTTTGTGTTTATTGTAAGCTAGGAGACAAACACAAGGGAGATATTTCAAACTGCAAGTAAACTTCCATATAAATCCCAGAGAACAGTTTTTTAGCTGTTTTGGTAGAAGGAACATGATGTTTGGCAGAGGAAAATTACTCTCAAGTCCTGTCTTTGTTTTGTTTTGTTGGTGCTGTGATGAGAAAGAGCATCCAGGCTTGAGAAGACCACATATTGCAACAGCTTGTAACACAATGAAACTTATTTGCAAAAGTCCAGAAGACTGCAATTAGTCAGAAAAGCTCTTTAAAGTCAAATCATGGAATTTTAAAAATTTACTTTTATTGGTTTTATTTCTTCAATTGTCCTACAGAAAACTCCAAGCTGCCTTTCTATCCATACTGTTAAGATTGTGAGTTCTTGAAAATAAAGAGACTTTTCAATTAATAGAGTGACCCAAGTACCCAACTCTCTAAGCAGTAGGAGCAATAAAGACAGATTAAAGATGTACTAATTTAACTCCTTCAGTTGCTCCTACTGTTAGAGGAACTGCGAGGTTGAACTATGTCTAAGCCTTGTTTTATGCTTACTGGAGCTGCCAAAATCTAAAGGCTGATAACCTCAGTTCTGGAGTACACCCATGGAGGGCCTGAGGTGCTGTGGAGCACTGCTGAACCACAAACTTTTGTCCACTCTCCTTTCCCTCCCCTCTATTACTCACGCATGAGTGCACTTACCACAGAGGTGGGGTCTGTGTTACTACCTGGGAAATCCAAGACAATGCTCCCCTTCTCTCATGACTGCACACCGCTTGCCCAGATGGAAGGCTGATGTGAGCCTACTCCTCACAGGGCTACCCTGAAACACTTTTTGGCAGAATAAAGAAGTAGAAGTTTCTTTTGCTCACCGACTTGAGCAGAGCAGGGGCCTGTGTTCCAAACCTCTCTTTACTACGTGCCTAGTAAAATATTTAAAAGATATAGAAAGGATGTAAAGAGGTTCCTGCATAAAATTGAAACCATTTACGAAACAATAGCATGACTCTGCTGCTTGTAAAAGGGGTCCGGCAGCCTAGCAACCAGATTCTTGGTCAATGGAAAGCCTGTTACACAAGCTGGGCCTTCAGACGTGCTTCTTCCTCATGCCCTGCCCTGCCAATTTACTACAGCCCTCTCTCCCCATTCCCACAGTCTTTGGCCTCTCCCATGAGCCTGCTGACAAAACTCAGCACCCACTAAACGGGGAATTTTTGCCACAGGCCATTTGTCACCTGGGAAATGGGACTGAACTGATCAAACTCGTTTCATATAAGGCATCTAGTAAATCGGGAAAAAACTTCAGTGTATTCAAGATGGGCTGAATGGAGTTGAAGTAATCACTGTCAGCTAGGAGTAAAACCCAACTCTAGATCATTTGCCAGTACATGTCCTAAACTCTTCTGATTTTTTTTCGCAAGTAGCCTTCCTGAAAATTTATAGTTTGTCTCTCTCAAGATCAGTTACTGGTAACTATTACCTTCATAGCTCCACGTTTGGAGGCATCTAACTACTTTACACCTAACTACTTTAGAGAAATCTCAGTATTTCAGAAGCATGACAACAATCCTCATCTAATTAGATGAAAGAAGTTTGTAAACTCAGGAAGGAGCAGGAGTAGCTTTTACAAGAAATTCAATTATGTAATGTTTTGTCAGTCTGATATTTCCAGCTTTTGAATATTTCTTTTCTGGTTATGAAGACACGTTATTATACCTCCACAAGGAAGTGCACTAAGTAGCAGATGTTTAATATTTATGAAGTTGTATTTTTCTTGCCAGTGATTAATGACAAAAAATAACTATGAAAACACAGATATGAACCTTTACTTCTCTACTCGTGTTGTTGTTCCTTTCATTGCATGCAGTTCAGGTTATTTATAGCACAACAGCTGCTCTGTTCAGCATCCAAAACTAGATAAGGTCACAGGTTATCCATGTAATGTTGGGGTCTTACCAGTGACTGAGTTCCTAAATGCCAGTAGGCTTTACAAATATTTCACCTAGAGTTAATAAACATCACATTTAAGGCATCCAGAGGGAGATCAGGAGAATGTTCTCACACTGCTCTCTGCGCTATCCAGGACATGATGTGTTGCCATCAGGGCAGGAATAGCCTTATATTTGAAAAGTTCCATTAGAGACCTTAGAAAGTGGATATCACTAGCTTTGTTAGTTGACTTTAATGAAAGAAAAGCACCTTCCAGCAGGGATACTCTAACTCCTGTATTTGAAAAACTTTCCTAACACTAATCCACGAGTCCCTGTTTAAGACCAGTAACTTCCCTTCTTTCTTATCTTAGGAGGAAGCAAAAACAATTAAAAGAAAAGTGTATTTTCTTAATTTTGTCTCATAATACTATAAATATGTATACAGAACAAAATAAAAACTACTCCTGACTGCTGGAATGACACTTTCATTAAAGGCCTGATTGCTCACTCTGGCCCTTCATACTACTACAATGACTGGGTAGCAGTTTGCCTTCCAAAACAGTTATACTTACTGTACAAAGCATGTTTCAAAGCATGGAAGTTACATTCTCTACTGCATATTGCATCGTGCAAAACTCCTTTTTTGCTAAAAACTCAATAAATAATTTTTCTCTCCTATACCGGATATCTGAAGTAACTTTGTATCACTCACTCAGTGATGCCAGCTATGCCAAATGCTGCTAATTACATAAAATCATAGAATCATAGAAGTCCTGAGTTGGAAGGGATCCTCAGGGATCATCCAGCCCAAATGCTGGCCCTGCACAGGACAGCCCTGAGAATCACACCATGTGCCTGAGAGCACTGTCCAAATGCAACCAGACTTCTTGCACTCTGTCTGGCTGGTGCTGTGACCACTTTCCTGGGAAGCCCATTCCAGTGCCCAGCCACCCTCTAGGTGAAGAACCTTTCCCTGATATCCAACTTAAACCTTCCTTGACACAACTTCAGGCCATCCCCTCAGTCCTTTCACTGGTCACCACAGAAAAGAGGTCAGTGTCTGCCCTCCTCTTCCCCTCATGAGGAAGTTGTAGACTGTGATGAGATCTCCCCTGTCTCCTCCAGACTGAATAAACCAAGGGACAAACCCCATCTGCTCTGTGGTTTCCTCTCTAAACCCTTCACCATCTTCATAGCTGTCTTTTGGACATGCTCTAATAGCTTTATTCCTTTCTTATATTGTGGCACCAAAACTACATACTTGAGTCAAAGTAAGGCTGCACCAGCAACATGAATACATAGGTTTTTTCGCAAGGAAGATTTTGTGTACAGCAAGGTTTTTTTCACACCTTTCGTCGTAGCTTAATTTCCTCATACTTGAAACTGTGGATCTCACGTGCATGAATTTTTTTAAAATTCTCTGTATTCAAGTCTAGGTACACAATGTACTCTGGAGGTGGAGATTACTTCAGTGATGAAAAGTGACCATTGTTGATTGTTGATTCTGTAGAAAGGGTAAGTGAGATATATATCCAGAAATACAAATGATCCCTCATGACCTTGAGGATATTAAAACAGAACTGTCCTATCTTCTCCACACAGCACAGAACTTTCTGGCCTTGTATGAAGCCTTTGGAGCTCTACACTGTATTTAATTTTATTGTGCACTTTCAGTGATAACTCAGAAAGCTCTTCTAAAATCAATACTGGAGAACTGGCACATGATAGACCAGCACAGCCACTGCATAAATCTTCTGAAGTGGCTCCAGAAGAATTACATCAGAAATTAATTTGGCCTCTTATGTTTGAAAAGTCCCTGCTAAAGATTGCTGAGCTGAGGAGAAGCAGCACTGAGCAATGTATTACTTCTTCCAGCAAGTTTCGAAACAGATCAAATGAGCACTAGAAGACATCTGTCTGTTATTTCCTGCCCACACAGCTTTGTTCTGCTTTATTGCCAGAGCGCTTCATGGATGATGTCACTTCTTTCTGAAGAAAACAGGCCACCAGAGCCTTTCACTGACATAATTAATTATCTGTAGTCTGGGCCACAGCCAGCAAAATTCCCATGGCAAGGCCCTGAGAAGTATTAACTCCACACTGCTTGATGTTTTCAGAATTATTATGGTCTGGGATACCCTGTCTTGTCTTTTCACACTGAAAGAGTGCTTTGCTTGATATTATCAAGCCATGGGGCAGTTACTGCAGCATATAGAATTACAGTGTCATGATCCAGTCAGCACAGAGACACCAAGGCAAGGAGTCACTCAAGTTACATGCGTGACTCTGCATGTTGAGATATGTTCTACATGCTCCAATAATGCCTCACAATCGCTAAACCCACTCTTTTGGGTTTGCTGTATCCAGCCGTAGATTTTTTGTCTCAGCCAGCATTAACAGTATAAAATTTTTCACATGGCCTGAAGCCCAGCAGCAAGCATAAACCACAGATTGATCCAACTAGCCATCAAGTTGCCATGTTCCTTTTGTAACCAGAAATTATTTTGTGATCCATTAGAAGCTCTTTAGAAAAAAAAAATAACTAATTAAAGGGCAATAACAGGAAAAGCATTAATTTTCCTCTTTCTCCTGTTATCATTTGACCCTATTAGCAAGTCTGGACCAAGACACAAGAGACCCATGGATCATGGACCTCTTTCTTGTTCTTCACACACAAAAATAACCCCACCATGCTCCAATTTCCATTCCCAAAAGGAAATAATATTTCTCATGAATGAGATTTAATTCGCAAGTATACAAAAGATCTGTGTACAGAAATGCTACAAAAATATGGCACTCTGACATTAATATAATTGTTCTATTAATTTTTCCTCATTTATTATATTCTTTTATTTCCTCCAAATTCATGTTCTCCTATACTATCATAAAATTTTTTGAAATCCATTAGAAACTAAAAAGTATCTTCATTAGATGTGTAACTTGTCTGGTCTAAATTGCTCTTTGCTAATGCCACATTGGCAGTATAAGGAACAGAAGCATCTGCAATTAGATGCTCTGAGCTAAATTTCAGGGATGCACTTGAAGCTCCTGCTGGGAGTACTCTGTCTCCAAGAGGAACAAATCAGCCCTGGCATTTTTTTTCCACAGTGATCTTGCTGCCTTCTGGCAGGAACAAGCACACAAGGAGCAGGAGGGAGCAAGGCAAGCTGGAGCCAGCAGGGCTGTAACCATCAGAATGATTAAGTCAGAGGCAATCCTTCTGCCTCCTCTGTGGAGACAGGAGCATGTGGGACACTTAACAGACCTAAGTCTGTGTACATGTGTAATAAACTGTATACACAACTTTCTCTTGTCCAAGCGTGTTGCTGGCTTCAACAAGATGTTTTTGAGTACTCTGTGCTGCACAATATGCATCCAAGTTACTGGTGGCTGATGAATGGACAAGAACAGTAGGACTGCATTACAGCAAGCACTCACCAGCACAGCCAATTGTTTGAACAGAGGAGTTGTCAGAGGACACAAGGGAAGTGGCCAAACTCTTAGTGTGAAGCAACTAGGGCGGGTGGGCAATGAAAGGCACAGAGTGAGAGCTCCCAGCCATGCCCACGATGCCCTCAGCTGTCTCCAAAATTCTCCTGATTCCCTCCAATGTCTGTCCTTCCCTTTTCCCTCCCCAAGCCCCACTTGGGGACATCCTCTCTCCTCTCCATCCTCCCACTGCATTTCCAGGAATGACTCTGAAGCCCTTCAAAATACTGGAGAATTGGCATTTCATTATGAAGCCACATCAGTATTTTTGTTTCTGACTTGTTTAAACTTGAAGGTGACAAATGTCTGAAAGTTACCATGCAATTGTATTTGAGTTAGTTCAGTTCCTCTCATTTTTCTGGCATGGAAGAGTTGATGCTCATTTTTTGCAAAGAAAACAAATAGTTTCCAAGATAAGAAAGACATTATTTGCAAAATCCAAACCCTTCCTGTCTCAGGGAAGGACTTGCCTTCATAGTGCCTCCCTTGGCAGCGCATCCTTTTGGGTGCCACATCTGCACAGCCCTCTGAAATAAGCCAGACTTCACTTTATTTTGGACATCATGGAAACAATCAAGGCAGCAATTTTGTAAGATGTGGCAAGGCACAGGGTGTTCAGTAGGACCTGCAGTTTTCTATGTGAAAATGTTACATTTCTCTCACTTTGGTCAACCAATAGGTGGAGCCTTTAACCCTAGAAACAAAACGTTCTCTCAGCCGTATTATCTCAATTATTATGTAAAGACTTATATTTGCATTTATTAAAACTTGCTTTGGATGAAAAATGATCTGTTTTGCTCTCAAGAGCTTATCTGATCCTCAGCTAGAGGACAACAGACAAAAACTTAATAAATACACAACTAGGGCAGCAAAGCTAATAAAAACAGGTTCACCTACCACTGCAATATTAAATTAACAACTGGTGACTCAGAGTACTGGACAGCATTATGACACATAAGACATATCTCGTTGCAAGCTCTCCAAAGAATCCCAGATATTTTAAAGCCAGAGAGCTCATGCATTTAACATTGATTGCAAAATGATCGGCCATGTGCTCTCCCACAGAGTGAACCGTCTCTCAAGAAAAATGAGAAGAGATCCAAACTTCCTCATTTCTGTTGCACTGAATATACAATTTCTAGTAAGTAAATGTAAATAAAAATAAAAAGAAATAGCCAAATTATATAATTATTTAAAGCTAATTTTTACAAGTTTGCAAAAGAGGATCAGTTTGGAACAAGACCAAAACTTAAAAAGCTGGTTGTGGGCAATTCTGTTCTAATCAGAAGGCCAAGAATTTCTGGAGAAAAAGCCCAAGCTGTTCATACTCTTCCTTCCACTCTAGATAGGATGTTCAGTGGATCAGAGACACTTGCCAATATTCGTCTCTCTTCTGATCCCTCAAGCCTAACTAACACAACAGATATAGCTCTGTTAAGTACAGCTCAGGCATTAATAGAGAACAATGTTAAAATGTCTTTGTGAAAGAGGTCTTCAGCCTACAGCTGTCCAGTGACGGTGACATTTTATTGAGGATCATTATTTTGAAAAGCATATAATTCTAAAGCAATTTTAGTACCAAGAGAGGGATGGCTATGATCCCTGTGGTTGATGGTACCTCTGCCCTTTATTTCAGAGGGAGCAGGAAATTGCCTAAATAGCACAATTTAAATGTATTTCAGTACACTGTCTTACCTTTTTTCTTTTTTCTCTCACAAAACAGCTGGGTTTTATTTTAAAAGTTATGATTTTGGGACTTGCTAGACAAGTTCTTCTTACCTCCTATGGTATGTCCTACACTTAGCACAGCAGCGAATGTAAGCTACAGAAAATAAAGCATACTATTCTGAACAAAATTAATCTCTGGTTATAAATTATTCAACAAAAATAGAAGAGAGTATCTGTGGTCTCTCTCTTTCTTTTTCTTTTTTCTTTTTTTTTTTTTGTGTGTGTGTGTGTGTGCTGCAAAAGCATTCTTCACCAGGAAAACACAAAAAAAACCAGCAGTCAGTAAGAGAGGAGAGAGTTTTTTATCTTGTACTGATATGCCAGACATTTTTAGGGTTTGTTTTTAGGCTCTTATTTTACTACACTGTGGATACCATCTTTCCCTTCATTTTCTTGCCTTTTTTGTGCCTACTTTCCATGTCTCTCGATTGGCTCCATTTATCTCTGTTGTATTCCCCTTTTGCTTGCACTCTTTTTCTTCTATTGGCCAGCCTCTTTCCCCTCATTCCATTCTCCTTAAGTCACCTCTCCCTCCTCATATTTAACCCTATCTTCTCTTTTTCCCTTTAGCTCTGTACTTGCCAAGGTTTTTCCCTTGGAGAATTTGTATTTCATCTGTATGATATGCTCCTAAATCCTAAACTATTTCAATTCAATCAACAAGATACCCTACATGCACTTTTCTCTGGCTTTACCTATTCTTTCTGCCTTGTTAATCTGTGCTATTTTGCTAATGACCATTTGAAAACTCCTCTTCACTGCTTTCTCTGGTGCAAAGGCAACTTGCTTTCTCATCTGATTTCAGTACCTGCACAAGAAACACATCTGGTTTCTACCCACCTATCTGTCCCATATTCCTCACTTGAGCTTTCAGGCAGATGTGTATTTATTAATATTAATGCAAGACTATAAAATAAAGGCACTGAAGAAAAATATAGAAGTTTGTACACTGTTTTTAACTGAACAACAACTAGGTGCCTCTCCCAATGTTGTTACAATATCTTGGAAAAGTCAATACAGAAGCAGTTTGAGGTGTTACATGCAAGTTTACACATTGCAGCAAGAGGAAAAACAGAGAGAAAAACATCACAACAATAGCTACAGAGTCAAATTCTCTTGGTTATACTAGTCAGACTGACAAGTGATGGGAATGCCAAGTAATTCCATGCCTTAAGAGAAAGGCAAATATGAAACCAAATGCACAAGGCACCAGGGAGCCCCCTCCTACAACAAGCACCACGTGCAGTTCCAGCTACAGACACGGAGAGAGGTGTACCCAGGGTGTAAGTGCTGCTGCTCAAGGGGTGATGAAGACATGGAGAGCCAATTTTGCCCAAGGACACTGAAAGGATGTGGTACAGCTAGCACAGCAAAAACAAAGGCTCAGAGGATGCAAGACTATGGTCTACAAATGCATCAGGCATTAAAGACAGGAGGGAGACTGGTGGGCTTTCAAAGCAGACCACTGTACAGAAGACTTTCGTAAAGGTTCCATAGAGATAATTAAAATTGCATTAGAAATTTAAAGGGAAAATCAGCTAAATATTGAAGCTCTTCCATTCTGGGACTATTTTCCAATAGGAGTAGTCAAAGTAAACGACCCACCTCATTTTAAAACACAGCTGACTAAGTTAACA
Organism: Cettia cetti; assembly: GCA_013401135.1. Lineage (NCBI taxonomy): Eukaryota > Metazoa > Chordata > Aves > Passeriformes > Sylviidae > Cettia > Cettia cetti. The sequence continues at coordinate 56,455 of VZUI01061871.1, forward strand.
ACAAAGGTTAAATAGAGCATTTGCCTAAAAAATTAGATGCTGAGATTTGGTATACAGTAGATCTTCTACAATTTTATCTCCAGAATTCTCTGGTCAGTCAATGTATCTGCAGTATAAGGATGAGGAAAGCCTGAGTTGGGAAGTGACAAAAAGGTAGAGAAAGAGAAAAGGTCACAACTAGAGAAATAAAGAATGGAAGAAGAGTGAATAGGGAAATTTAGATCTTAGGAAAAAGAACAGAACAGAGTGATTATAAAAAAAATGTAACATATAATATGTAGCCCTACAAAAGGGAAAGGAAGTAGAAAGCAGAAAGATGGAAACAGTAAAGAATTTTCCTTTCTTTTACATTTACAAAGCATAGTTTTCTGCTAGAAAGACAGACAGAAAAATACTAAAATACCTTTCAAAATGTTAAAGTGCAATGGGTAGTTTATCACCTGTACCAATGTGAGTTAATTGACTTTGTTAAGAGAGAGGATTTTCCTTGTGGCAGGATGTGCAGCCACTGATCTCTAAGTGTTTCATAAGGACCTTACTGTAGTAAGGTATATTTTTGTTACTCTGAACAAAACACCACTGCTAACCTTTCTCTGATCCACCCAGGCTGAGAAGAAAGTCTCACAGCCCACCTGAAGGTGAGCTCCTCCTGTGTCTGTTGGATGAGAGAGGTCCTTCCCCCAGGACTGTTTTGTTTCTGCCACCAGCAACCAGCCTCTCATACCTGGCCTTCAACAAGCTATTGCTCTGGTACCTCATCTAAGCACTCAAATTAACCATTAAATGCAATCTTGAATAAATACTTATAAGGAAGGGACTTCTTTGGCAGCAGAGTGGTTTGATCTCTCCCTTTGAACAAGGGATGCTATATAAATAGGCTCACCTCTGAATATCTGCTATACAGTGTTTCTCTTCAAATATCAAACCAAACCCAGTATTACATTAGAGCATCTGGAAGTCTGAGGACTTGTCAGAAATTGTGTCTTGTGATTAATTTATATATCACTTGTATATTACACATACTGTTCCTCAAGACATCACATTTTACATAGTGCCCATCTGCACCCTCAGGTCTGTAAGAGGAAATGTGCAGCTGACAACTTAACATGTATTTCCTTTACACCCCATGGCTGCATGGCTTTGAAGAGCTCTGCTCCTCAACTGTGCCCAGGGTCTCAGGAAACGTTTCCCTCAGCCCTAAAGCATGCAAGGGACCTCAACAGGAATAGGGAGCTGAGCTGCAGGGGATGAATGCCATGTTGGCACTGGAGAAACACAGTAAAACATGAGCTATAATAAAGGCCTCGAGTGGAAAAAGTTGCTCCTTTTTAAATTGGTGTGAAATATAGGAAACTGTCTCCCAAACTTAAATTGTCCTCCAGCAATAGACACAGAATCTGGATAAGAAATTATTTTTCTTGAAAAACCTAATGATTTGTCGTGGGATGCTGTCTTTATAAATATATTTTTAATTATTGTGGGTTTTTTCCCCAAACATGCAATAGAAGAGTGAGTGGTAAACATGTAGGAATACTGCTCCTCATTTCCTTTTGGGACCCCAATCAGGAAATGTTGAAAATCAGTGTTGGTACTGCTGAAGATTAATGGCTGCTGCTCAGAAACCATACAGAGAGGGAATATATCCTGCCAGGACAAATACATAGGCCATTGGACAAAAATCTGTGACCCACAGATAGTATTATATCATCATTGTAACGATCCTCTCTGTCTTGCTCTGTAATTAATAATATTCACATGGGTTTGACTGAAATCACTGTAACAATCAGGCAAATTAATGCCATGCCTTCACGGTCTAATTTGCTCTGCCGGTATTTGAAGTTTTCTTTTCAAATCAGCTTTACAGTATTTAAAAATTAGATTTTTTTTCTTCCAGGTATAGGAAGCAATCCTTCATGGATTTTTTTGCCACTATATGTTCAATATGGGTTTAGAGACCATGTAATCACTATTTTTTTATATGAGCAGTTAAATCTCACAAGAGAACGTACACTCCACTGAGCTATAGGGCCATTAAAATAAATCCCTGTCATCAACACAGTTCATTTGCTTCCCACTCTCCTTCAGAGAGACTGTACTTAAGAGCTCTCCTGCCATGTACATAGGAACACATTCTCATCACCACTGCTTCTGTAAACTTTTTCTTCCCTTTTGTTTTCTTACAAAATAAGGCAAAGGCTATGGTGACCTCAGATATTTATGAAAAGCTTTCCTTCTCTATATTCAGTAAATGCACAGGGTCTAGCTGGGAAATATGAAGACAGGCAGAGCTGAGTCCAACCTGGTTCTAGAAGCTAAAGCAGAAGCTACCTGAGGGTATTAAAATTTTAAAAAACAATCAAGGTAAAAATGAGGACATATACATCATTGCCAGGTCACCTCTCCATGATTTTCTGGTACATTTGACTTCAAAAAGAAGAGCTGGGGCATCAAGTCGTGAAGTAAGTGCTCAATATTGATAGCAAGATCAATGTGGTGTGTTGTCAGATGATGTGAGTAATGAACTAAGCACATGATGCATATGAATACATTACCAGTTTACCCTGCTAACCCCACAGTTGCCATGACCAGATTACCTCCCATGGCCTAACTCACTGTTTGAGGGTCCCAAATCAGTGTCACCCTGGTGATACAGGCATAAGGTGCCCCCTGCTCATGGCTGAGTAAACAATCATGGTATTTTATCCCATTTTTTAATTCAGAAAATAATGTGTCTCCCTACAGTTACATCCTGATGTTATTCTCAAAACAAAATCTTCTTACATATGCCTAGATAGTGTTTGCTTTGCCAGTATTGAAATGGCTTCAAAGTAAACCCGCAGTGCGATTTGTCAGTCCAACAAAATGCCAGCCAGCCACCAGAGATGTCTGAACAGATCTGAAAATAAAAAGCCATGAAATGACTCAGTGCATTAGGTCACTGTGACAGCCAGGAGGTAATACCAGAGTATTTACTTTGGCTGCAGTCTTCCTTGGCTCATCTTCATTTGTAGTGTTAAAGCCAAGCTCTCATCTCAAGCCAAAGTGTTGTAGCTTGCCCACTTCAGAGATGGGCCAACACAGGTACCAAGAAAATAACTAAAATGAGGGGTTTGACATGAAATTAAAAACCTCTGTGGATTAAAATAATGACTCTCTTCCGTGCCTGGCTGCAAGGAGCAGAAGAACAGATGCACTCTACTGTGACCAGAGTGGTTGTCACCATACCCTCTTGTCATGGTTGTCGCCATACCCTCAAGTTTCAGCAGTGCCTAGCATCTCTTTGGGGTCTACTTGTATGAAAACCCCTAAAAGTATTGCCCAGGATCTATTCCCATCATCCCCATACAGATAATGAGAACATGGGCAGTCCTTCAAATGTTGTGTGAATACCCCACAAAGTAAAAGACTGTGGTGAAGAACAGGAAAATTACTCAAACAATAAAGACATTTGTTGCCACACAGGAAATATCAGTGACTTTCTTCACCTCCTCTTTCCAGACCACAAAGGTGACTTCAGGGTAAATCTTTCTGAATAACATGAGCATGATACATTTCTATTGAGGTTTGGCTCTGTTCACCACAGCAGCTGCATGCTAGCTCCATCTCTAAGGAAATTATATATACAAGTTTTTAATAAAGTAAAATGAAGCACAGTAAAAATGGTTACTCTTCCATAATTTGTTTTTACCTCTGCAAAATTGCATTCAACAGATTTTCTTCCTTTTTTTCCCCCTGCAGTTTTTCATTGTAAAATGACCATTCTATGTCTTTGACAAAATTATTTCTTTTGAATGCATACTTCTCATAACTTGAATGTAGTCTCTGACAAACTAGAGGTGAGTTATGTGCAGAAAAGGTGATACTTAGTGAGATGGAATCTCAGAGTTGTGGTAATGGTAGCTCATGTACCAAAGAAATTAACAGAACAATTGCTTCTTGTAATCAGATAAGATAGCAACAAGTTCAACAATTAAGTAATAATATTATTAATGTGGTTTTCAGGGGAAAAGTAAAGCCTTCTATGAAAAGCTAAATAGTAATGGTTAATTGGAATAAAGGGATTAAGACAAAATGTTTTCACACTGGTTGGGTGGCTTTTTTCTTCTTGTCCATTGGTTCAGTGAAAAAGGCCAGTAAAGGACAACCGTAAGAACATGTTAATTTGACAGGCAGTCCTACCTCAAAAGGGGATAAGTTTTGAAAAGCCACAAGTCTTCATATTGATTTTTTTGAAATACCATATTTCAACTGAAATTCTCTGAAGGCTCACACTACAGAGAGTTCAATGATTTATTAGCATTAAAGAGAACCTTGAAACTGGATGGACATTTGGGAACAAGTGAAGTGCAAAATCAGGCTGACTTGCTACTGGGCTAAATTAACATGCAAAACAAGACAACTGAGAAAGCTTTCAAGCAAGCAAGCATTACTCCAAGAAATAAAACTAATGGAACTTTTAAAGGTAAGGAATGTGCAAAGCACCGGACTCCAGAAATCAGACAGAACAGGCAAAGCTTTGGCTGAGCCCTCAGTAACATCTAAATATGTGGAAGTTTCAAGGGACATCCTAAGTTCATTTTCAGTATTCCTGACTTGAATATTTGCCTCTTGAATGTTTTCAATAATAATTGTAATTACATTCCCTATATTTACTTGTCTTCCCCCCCAGCCCTTCTTCCCACTCACCACTGATTCCCCTGTGGTTGTTTTCAGCCTCACCTGCAGATCCACATTTGTTTGTCAGGAGCACCTTTTCTTTGACAGGGGTTCATAATTTGTTTTGCTTTTGTAGCTGCACTGGTAAATAAAGCATCACTTAAAATTATGACTGTTAAACACCAACTACCACTGCTCTCTCCCTGTGGTCTTTGCCTTAAATATGCATGTTCCTGTTAGTTAAACCCTGTGCTTTTTGGACAGCCTAAAAATAGATAGGTACATAGAAAACATGGTTTAGAAGATGTTTCATTTACCTGCAATTCTCCTTCCATTATACTGAGTAGTTTTATCAAGTCTTCTTTAGAAAGCTCTATGGACTTCTTGTTCTTTCTCTCACTAGGACCAGGTGATTTTGAGTGTCGTTTGACAGTTGCTGAAACCATGACCTCATCTTCCTTCCGATGAGGTTTGTTCTTTTTCTTGGCATCCTCCTGAAGTTTTTCATTCTCTGCATGGCTGATGACAGGCTTGGAACTGGAGAAGTGCCCGTTAGACGAGCTTTCTCCACCTTGGTTTCGGGATCTCATCCCTGCCTAGAAAGAAACAAACATAAAGATACATTTATAAACAAAATTACTTACAAAAAAAGAAAGCCACAGTGGAAATACTGCCTTTGGTAAGAACAACAATCTTCTAAAAACTGAAGAATACTGTCATGCACAAGAGACTGTGGTAGAAAACTCAACCATTTCAACAACTCTGTGTGTGGTAGAAAACAAGTCTTGAGGTAAGGTTAGCCATCTTTTTTAGCAAGCCAAATGCTTATATGAGTTTAAATGTATGGAACGTAAAAGTGATGCAGGATAACAGGTTCCAGTGTTTTCTTTTCTTCAGCTGACATTTTGATCATTCACAATTCAACACTACAAAACAAAGCAGGTTGTCAAATAGATCTTATTTTAATATGTGGCTTACTTGAGAAACAGAAATGCAATTAAAATTTTGAAAAACATGTTGCTGGACTATATATTCTCTATGAGAGTGGAGTGCCAATACATGACAAATGTCAGTCTGCTATTTCTCTGAAATAAGCAATGATTTTATTGCTGGAACCAGGAAAAATGGGGAATGCAGAGTAAACCAGGTGACAAATACTGCACAGGATTATTAGACAATAAGTTTCATAAAGGAAAGTAGAAAAGAAGTCTGGAAAATGAGTACAAAGGGTATGAAATCACTGACAGGTAAATGGGCAAGATCAACATACTCTTTCCAGAAGATTGAGGGTTTCTCCAAAATGTCAGGTCATGGTTAGTCAATGCTCACATTTCTGTCTTCTTAAGCACCTACACTGAGTCTTAGACTATGACAGCAAACGTTTCTCAGCTCTGTCACTTGACCTACTGTATTGCTAATTTTTTATAGCAATAAATCTAATGAAAAATATTCCACTGCTTCCAAATATTTCCTCTCATTTAAATTAATCTCTGGTGTTAGTCTGCAGTTTTTTCATTAGTCAAATGGATACTTTTCAACATCAATAACATCACACACTCTTCTGATAAGGAGTTCAGGGCAGCAGTTCACTAGTGATAGAGCAAAACCTAAAATACATTGACTAATCAGCTTTGCTAAATTACACTGGGTCTGCAATGGCTTGCCTACATACTTCACTCAGGCCAGCTTTATAAATCTCTTGCCGCAATTAGCCTTACACCTTTGTAATTTCACACTCAGCATGAAGATTGTCTTTTTATTATGACTGGTTTCTCATCTCTTCACTAATTCTGTGGAATTCATCCAGCAGCATAAATAGGGAGAGAATTAGACCCTATATTTTGTAGTAAGAGAGTTTCACAAAGAGATTCCTTGCATTGTAGGTCTGCTCTTATCCAAACAATATGTGATACAGGTATACAATGGCCTTTAGTTTCCTGAATGCTTATGCAGGGTGTTTTTCATCAAACAGTTTGGATTAAATACATGAATTACACTTTCTAAAAACAGATTTCCATTATAAGCATGAACAATACCTGAGAACCTCAGGAAATCTTTTAGGTTTCAGATTTATAATGGAAAAATAAACATAGTACTATGTTTCCTCTCAGATAGGGCTTTTCAATTTGTTTAACTTTAATGGGTTTGAAACTTTCCAACCACGCTTCCTCTCAGGAGAGAGCACTTGGGATTCAATCTGTCTCTATTTTCTAAGTGTTTCCTTCTGAGTCCCTGTGGGCCACAGCCTCCAGCCACTTTCATCTCTAAATCAAACCTATTTTTTATGGCTTACAGTGAATAGCTTCGTGGCTCCAGGACATCCTACATGTTTTAAGAACAAATATTTGAAGACTGTCTTGTATATGTTTTTCAGTGGAAAACAGATTATTATATTACAGTATATTCTGCTTAGTAACATGCCATGTTAGGGATTTTTCTGTAGTAAGATGACTCAACTTATAGACCCAAAGGTGCACAATTAATATTAAATTTAACTTATGACTAGTTGAGACACATCATAACACTGCATAATCAACCACATGCACTTAGCTGAGTAAGTTAGACTTCATGAAATGTGGTCTGTCACCCAGTCACATCATAGCTCAAGACAGCCACTTTGATCCACCTGTCCTTGTGGGAGATGAGATAACAATTCATGAAGCTATGTAAAGACTGAGCAGGTGACTGTAGGCTTATCAACTTGTTTACAAAGAAATTAGGAATGCATATTTCAAGTGTGCTCATGCTCAGTATAAATCAATAGAGGTCCACAAAGGACAAATGCAAAATCATGTTTTTTCAAAATACATTAAAACAGCAACAGAGAGGCTTAACCCATTGACCTGGTGTTTCATATCATCTGGCTAATTAGCATATGATTGCTGTTAAAGGAGATCGAACTTGGCCTCTTTCCAAATTTCTTTTAAATGTGTAGATTTATTTTGCAGCAAGCCTTACCTGACAGTAAGTGTGGCAGACAGTCTGCCACACTCAGGGACCCTGCCCCTAACAGCCTTTCTTTGTGTGAAAGTCTGCCAAAATCAGAGTAATGCTAACACTTACTCTGTCTTCCCTTATGATGTTGATACTTTTTCAACACATTACCCAAATGCAAAGGTGTCATGTGCTGAAGCCAGAGATGCAGGTGACAGAAGCTTAAATGGTGACAGAAAGGGCCAAGGTTTTGATATTCACACAGCAGTTTTGAAGGAGTTTAAGGGCCAAAATCAACGGCATGATCCAGCTGTTGTGCAGTGCTCTAGGAATATAAAGCAGCTGTAAGAATGACTGAGCTTTAATTAGAGCAGTGTGAAGTAGCCAGGACATACCAGTGATGTTGGCTGAAATACTGCCTGCTGGAACGGAGTGCTCAGTATTATCATTTTGCACATCCGTCTGCATTTCTGATGGCATCACAATAAAGAAAAGTTTCTGAGTATTTGCATGACATTATTTCAATGTGCAAATATCTGAATGCCAAAACTTTGCCTCTCTGTTGTTTCACCAGGGTTCCAAAACTGATTCTGGGGTTGCTGCCAGTCTAACACTGGTAACAAATGACCTCCTGCTGTCAGTCCTGGTCACATCTCCATATCTTACAGCATTCCTGATCTGCTGAAGGGATTGTGTTCCCTGAAGAAATAGCTCATATGATTTATAACAACTTTAGTATTTAACTCTACTTTTTTTTCTTCCCTACTCCTTATCATATTGCATATTAAACTGGAAACCTTTCCTAACAGTTTACAATCAAACAAGACTTTATGTGATCAGTCACCTTGATTTTGACATTTATTGGCTACTCATTTCAATATGTGCTCACAGCATTGGTACTCGGCATGGGAACTCTTCAGCCTCTCCTCTGGTTCAGTCATTTGTTAAGCTTTATGCACAAAGGACAAATGCTATGATTATTTACTTGAGCCTGTATTGTTGTTCTGGGCATGGATCCTTCAGTTTTCACAAGTTAGAATCCACACAAGATTTTATGAAATAACCTTTATGTTAGTTTTACTGACATCAGGAGGAAATCTGTGAGGAATTTGCTGAGTAGGATGTCAGGAGAGGACAGGCTGCATGCTATTCCAAGTCTTTCCCCCACGGATGGCAATTTGTTCTCCCTAAAGCTCTTGAAATGGCAGGTTAGATTAGGCTCTGTTACTAGTGCTGTTAGAATCAGATAATGCAAAGGGGTTCTTTGAACTTATGTGTAGCCCTCTTGCTAATTGGACATGATGATTTTGGCTCCATAGTACTTTCCCTTAAAATAATAATAATAATCATGTTATAATACACGCACACACACACAAAAGTTGATTTAAAGCCATGATATGGTTGTTGCCATTGGCAATAAATTTGTAGTCTGGATCTCAGTTGCAGATCTAACTGATTAAAATATGACATGAAAGTGCTGGGTTTCTGACAGGCTAACAAAGTATTATTGTAGGGACAGTGCAATTGGGTTAGTGAACCAAAACTGGAATTTGTTTCTCTGCTGTGGCTTTTGGAGCAGTATCTTTCAGGGGCTCTGTGCGGGAATTTGGAGTGGAGCAAAGTGATGTGCAGAAGTGCCTGGTACACAGGGTTGATTGCAGAGAACTCTGAAGCACTGAGCAAGACAAATTTCTGCCTGATGATTACAAATCAATATATAGGACTAGGAGTTGAAAAATAATTTAAATATACTCAAACTGGAGACCAAATAACATAAAACCTCCATCAGATATGAAACACCCCACAAATGATGAGGAGAGCTAGAAAAATTTTAATTAGTATCAGTCTGTATCTGAAAGTAGTAGGTACCAATTAAAAAAAATCAAAGACAAGACAAAATAAGAGAAAAGACAAGAGGGAAGGGAAGGGAAGGGAAGGGAAGGGAAGGGAAGGGAAGGGAAGGGAAGGGAAGGGAAGGGAAGGGAAGGG
>VZUI01061872.1:0-11981 GCA_013401135.1 Cettia cetti
GTAGTTCCTCACATTTGGGTTCTTAGAATAGAGGTGAATGGGGACAAGATGGAGGAATCTGGGCGGTGCCCTGGGGTTGTCTTCTTCTTCTTTGTCTCCATCTTCTGCTGTGACGCTGGCACAAAGTAGCTTTAGAGGGACTGGGTCAGTGCAGAAGTGACCTGTTTAGTATAGCTAGTAGATATTGGAATGAAATTGTAAATAATAGATACGTAATAGTCTGTATAAAAGATGACGAGTCCCCGTATGGGGGGGAGTCCTCGCCTGATGCCCGTGCTGTGAAGACCTTGGCCGGGCACAGAGCAGAAAGAAAAGATAAGAAATAATAAACAACATGAGAAACCGTGAAAAAGAACATCTGAGGACTCCGTGTTGTTTCTGCATCTGGCTTGGGGCTTTCCAGAGGGCAAAGGACTTTAAACCACCTGGATCTCGGGAAACCCACCGAACGAACCCGAGACTAATAGAGTTTTACTTTCAGACATCACAAGTTGTACAAGCTGGTGTGTGCAAAGTTGGACATTTAGCAGTAAGTGTCCACTCTTCCAAATCATGTGTGTGGTTTTAATTATCTTACCTTAGATTCGCCAAATATGGAGGACTCTTTATACCTGTGTAAAACATGATTTATTTTTAATTACTACTTCATTGTGGTGGGAAGTACAGTATCTTTGAAGGAGGTTTTATTTGTGCACCTGCAGTACAGGGGTCATTACCAGTTCTCAGTAGGAACAGCCCAGCAGGCTCTGCTGAAAGACTGTCCTGGCAGTGTTTGACAGCTAAAGGACAAGTTTTGCTCTAAGTGCCTTGAGATTCAGTGCTTAAACCCAGCCTAAACTTTTGCTTTGGGAACTGTGACATTCACTAAACTGTTGTGTTTGGCAGACATTGACAATAGAAAAATTCATTAATTTGAATTTCTGTAAAAGATGTCTCTAATCCTGGACCACATGGAAAAATAACGACCTGTTGGGTATTTTGGTGCATGCACCCATTACAATGTTGCCTTCTTTGCCATCACTTATCTGGAAGACAGGAAATACACTTTCTAAAAATACAGGTTGTGCTCTCCAGTTTGGTGGCAGTGCTTTGTACTCCAGTAGCATTTTCTCTGGAAGGGTCTCAGGTGCTGTTTGAAAAGGGTGAAGGTTATGGACCTTGTGTAAAGCTCAGCCTAGCAGTCCACTCCAGTGCTCCAAATGTGACATCTAAAGTCACACAGCAAAGCAGGAGAGAAACAAAGCCAGACCTTCCCATTCAGAGCTGAGCCTCCTGTCTGCACAGGGCTGCAGAAAACCAACTCTGCAGCAGCCTCAGCCTGTTCATTTGGCTCAGCAGCCTTTGAATGGGCAGCACTGCTGGGATGTGTGAATGAAACTCCAAATAAAGACAGTATTTATGTAATATTAATATTGGGCAAGGAGCAGAATGACCCAGCTTTCCTCTTCCTCTCTTGTTGAATCACTGAACTGATTAGTTCTGACATTGCCAACATTTGCAGCACAGATGAAACTCCAGCCATGGTAGTGCATGCAGGCAGCTCCTGGGCACCATGCTTGGTTGGTTTGGTTTTGTTTTCTGGTTTTTGGTGGCTTTTTAAAAAGAAAATAAAATTTGCCCCCAGATTTTGGGAAAGAAAGAAATGCAAGTATGTGCCAGAGGGAAAACAGGAGGATGACTAAGCTGCCAACAGATTGCTTCAACCTGCACTCCAAACAGAGAGAGCTTTGCTGAAGCTCTCTGCTTGGCATTCACCACTTCATAATACTAGTGTTAAATAATTGATTGGGATGTTGGCACTTGCCTCATGAAGTACACTACACAGCAGCCCTGGGGATGCACTTTGTACCATTTACCTTCTCAGAGAAGCAACAGAATGTGTTTAATGGTTTACATTTATAGTTAATAATTGGGGGATGATATTTCAGTAAGGGGAATCTGCTGTGCGTTTTCAAAGGATCTGACTTCTGCTGTTTAGGGATGGAAAATCTGATTGTTTTAGAGCTGGTGTGTTTGTTTCAGTGATGTGAGTGTTGTATTTATGACAGAAACAACCACAGTGGCTTTCCTGAAGGCCCCAGGCCCTTCTGTCCAGGCTCCTTCAGCTCTGTACTCGCTGATAATGTACCACCAGTTCTGGTGAGAACCTTCCCTCCTGCTTTTGATGTTCCTTATCTGGTTCCTGTGGTATGGAGACAAAGTGGGAGAAAAACTTACTAATTTGTTAGAAATACTTCTTTTCAGATGTTTATGTTTCCAAAATGCCACCCCTAATTATAGCCTCTGGAATGCTTTGTAATAGGACACATTCCATGAGAAACAATGACCCTTTGGAGCCGCTGTGTTGAATACAAACGGCCTCATTCAAGTCCAGGAAAAATGCCAGGAGCAGACATCTGCTTTGCATTCCCCAGCCCTGGGCAGAGTCTCCCCAGGGCAGCTGGGTGGCATTCCCCGCTCCCAGTGTGCAGCCAGGAGCTCCCAGGGCAGCTGGGTGGCACTCCCCATGCCAGTGTGCTCCCAGGAGGGCTGGGTGGCACTCCCCATGCCAGTGTGCTCCCAGGAGAGCTGGGTGGCACTCCCCATGCCAGTGTGCTCCCAGGAGAGCTGGGTGGCACTCCCCATGCCAGTGTGCTCCCAGGGCTGCTGTCTGTGCTGTCCCTGCAGTATCCAGTACCCTGGAGTGTGTTTGGGCCCCACAGACCAGGGCAGTACCCGGGGTTGGGGCAGGATCCCCCCACTGCTCCACGCTGTGCCAGCACCTGAACCTGCTGCAGCCCCTGCATGCCTCAGTCAGCAGTGGCTGGGAAGCAGCTCAGCAGTTTTGTATCCAAAGATGCAGCTGAACTGTCCATGGAGGAGCTTCATCCTTGCAGGGCATTATTTCTTGTGGCCCTGGAGTGGAGCAGTGTGTGCCACACACTGGAAATGTTAATTAATAAAAGCTATTTCAGTGTTCTGGCCATGCTCAAGAGTGTCTGTGTCAATAGAGGGCTTTGATAAAGATCTCTCTGGAGCTTTGATTTATAAACTCTGTTTTACGATTTATTTTTTTTTCTAGCTGTTAAAAGTATTTCCCTTTGGCCTGTCAAGCAGAGAACTGGACCAGTTTCCCTTCCTTTACCAAATGCACTGTTTGGCAAAAATACAGACTGAAGAAGCGGCAGAGTGATGGTTTTTCCGCGGGCAAAAGAAAAGTTTGTAGTAAAATCTCTCTGATGTTACTAAGTGACAGCAAAGAAAACCAAAGTAGGGAAAGTTGAGCCATTTTTAGGTTTGCTGGTCTCACAGCCGTTTGCCAGCAACGTTTAATAGCACATAACATTTTCATTTCACAAAATGCTAAAAATACAGGGCATTTTTACGAAATGCACGAGTAGCAGAAAGCCCTCATTTTGTCCAACACACTTCAGTAGCTGCAGAAGATCTTCTGTCACACTCTGTGACCTCTTTATCTAGCTCTTATTATCAACTCATACATGTGTTATTTCATGTCCTACCTCTAAAGAGCTTTTGCATCCTGCCACACACAGGTTATCTCCATCCCTTTTCTTTTGTGGATCTAAGGAACAGCACTGTCTGCAGCAATAAAAACATCCCGGTTCTTTGGATGAATGAAACCCTGCTCCCAGTTTCAGTCCACCACTGCTCAGGGACTCCTTCCAGCTGTCTCCTCAGCTGGTTGCCTTGCAGCACCTCCTTGCAGCACTTGCACCCTTCAGACAGCAAGGTTCTTGAACAGGAGCTAAGAGAGGCCCTGGATCCTACTGTAGCTCAGCTTCCAGAGCAGGACCAGAGGAAAGAACAGGCCAGAACTTAATTTCCACTAAATCTGGGAATGAGGAGCAGCTGCTGTCAAGGACTTTTGGGAAGAGAGAGAGAAATGGCAGGGATGTGCTGCCACTGCGCTCACACGGAGCTTCTCCTCTGCTGGAGGCTTTGTGCCTCCGATGGCAGGGAAAAAGTGAGCTCCCATCACCTCGTGCTGAACAGCTCCCTCTGCTTTCCTCGTTCCCTGCAGGCTGCCTGCAGGGAGCTTCCCATGAGAGGGCACAGCCCCAGCTCCGTGCCCTCCTTGGCTGGGCTGTGGCACATCCCGGAGTGCCGCTGCTGCTGCAGGGCATTGCTGCCCCCCTGCAGGTGGGGCACACACAGCAGGAGGATCAGGACAGCCGCTGTCCCCATTAACCCCGTGTTTGGGATTGACAAAGATCCCCGGCCCCCGGCCAGCTCTAAGGGCAGTGGCCCAAGGGTTTGGGCACGGCTGTGTCCCTGCCGAGCCGAGCAGGAGCCGAGGGGCTGGCGAGGCATCACGGCCAAACCCCTCTGCAGCTGTTCCCCCCTGCTGTTCTGGTGTAAACTTGGAGAGGATGGTTTATCATAACACTTTTCCCCTAATCTACCCAAATTACTTCTATCTGGGTTCCCATTTGATGTGCCACACGTGGCTTCCACTGAAACAACCTCCGGAGGTCGTCAGGAGCTTGCTTAACCCTGGGATCCCCGGTAGCTTGATTTCTCTACTTTGCTAATGGGAGAGCTGGCACATGCTCTGCCTAAGGATTAGGAAGGTATCTAAGCAGCAAGAAACTTGTTATTTTCCCTGCAAAGTGACTAATAAATCATCCACATAATCTGAAATGCTTGCAGAGAAAAACAATCAATGCCAACAGATTCCAGTCTTTGTCCCTAGCAGTTTTAATACAACAAAACTATTTTTTATTACTGAAAATCAGAAAATGGTTTCACTAACACTGCAACCAGCTTTAAAAAAAAAATTAAAAAACCAACAAAACCAAACAATTGCTTTTTAAGCAGAAAGAAAATAATTAGGACTGAGTCATAAATTGTTTCTCTTCTAATTTGTACTGACTTATTTTCACAACAACACATTTATGCACTGGGTTTTTTGAAACATAAGCCAACATTTTAAAGAGCCTGTCAAATTCTACTTTAGAAATGCTTCTTACTAATGATAAAATTGACTAGGAGCCTGAAACAGGAGCGCTTAAAAATTTTCTTCCCCTTTCCACTTAACATTTTGGGTCTGATCCTGAAAACTTAAGACCTTTAACTGAGATCATCCTCTGGATTATATTTTTAGTATAGAAGTTACGATGTTTTGTCACATTTACCTTTGTTCGTAAGGACAATATTGGACCATTTCTAGTAAAACAAGAGACTGAATTTATTTTTTTCAAACAAAAAGTAAACATTGTATCAACTTTAATTTCAGGCATATCTGCCTTCTTTTAAATGCATATGTGATTTGGGTGCACACAGTTCAGTTCATCTGTAGTTTAAGCACTTGGCTGCACAGAAGTACTTACGCAGTTACCAAGTCAAACAATTAACTGGTTTTCTGCATTTTATGGCTGAATAAATAAACACTGTAGCTGAGATGCAAATTCTGTACACATCAGATAACGCATCATATTAGATTAGCCCTAGCAATATATTCTGCTATTCCTTAAACCGGCAGGAATTTCTGTGGGAGCCTTATGAAGCCGGTGCGCCTCCCTCTGACATTCCGCTGCCCTGCGGGCTTCAGCCGCTTCAAAGCTGCTCGAGCCTTTCCCTGGCTCCGAAGGAATTGCGGCTCACTGGGCAATCCCTGCTCCGACGGGACGGGCGGGACCCGGACCGTGCCTTGGTCCAGCTGGGCAGAATGAAAGCCAGCCCGCAGAGCAGGCGCTGGAATACGCAAATAAAACGGGATGCCAGGGAGAGGAAAGGCAGGAGAGCTGCCAAGGCTGTGATGGCCTGGCCCTGATCAACAGCGGGCAGGTCCAGACCCGGGAAAGCGCTCGCCAAAGGAGCCGCGCAGGGAGCCCGGGCTGGCACAGCCAGCACACCTCGCGATGCTCCGGGCTGGGATTTCTCCCTGCTTCCCGCAGCTCTCCGGGCCATCCCAGCCCGGCACAGCCAGCACACCTCGCGATGCTCCGGGCTGGGATTTCTCCCTGCTTCCCGCAGCTCTCCGGGCCTGCCCGGGCCGGCAAACACCGCAGGTTCGGCGTGTGGCGGCACCAGCAGACACAGCCGGCGAGCCGAGAGCTGCGAATGCGGGGAAATGTGCCCGGGGATGGGTCCCCGTGCCGGTCCCGCAGATGGAGCACAGGGAATGCGGGGAAATGTGCCCGGGGATGGGTCCCGGTGCCGGTCCCGCAGGCTGAGCCGCGCTCCCCGCACGGCTCCGCAGGGACGGCAGCGGGCAGCGCGTCCCACCCGGCCCTCGGGGCTCCTGCAGGGCACGGACAGCCTCGGGGCACAGACACTGCCCGGGCTCCTCTGCCAGCTCCTTCTGCCGGGCTCTTCACCCTCAGCCCGGGCTCCAAGGCATGATCTTGCTGGATCATATCGCTTTTTCCACTTGCACTTGACCAAATCCCTTCATGAGCAAAAAATCAGTCTACACCATCCACAGCACCTCTGTCCCTACATATAGTGATGGATTTTTACAACAGGACGTCTTTTCCATTCATAAAACCTTTTTGTTTTTAAAGCTGACACAGTTTCAGCTGAACTGAGATACAATTTATTTCGGCTGACTTGGTAATTATTGAAGCATTCAATTTTAATCTGGGTGATGGTTAATGAAATCTGCCATAAAATCGTTTGTGGCTTTAGTCTTTGTAGAAAAACCTCAGAAATATGTAATAGATATGGAGTAATAAATAGGGACAGTATAGAATGCATTGTTATTTTCTGTCACAGCTAATCAAGGGAAGCCTATACATCAACATGGCTTGATGGTGCCAGGATGACAGGCTCATTTCTCCAATGAACCATTTTCTTCTTATATGGCAAAAAAGCACTGCATCTGTATGAGATCATCTAGAAAAATCCTCCTTCCTGAAAAATACTATATTCTTTTTTGTTGCCTAGCTACATGCTGCTGTTACCTTAGAAGGCTGTAGATTCATCTGAATGATTCTGGTGGAGCTGGTGTGCTTGAACAGAGGAGTGATGCAAATTTATAACCCTTGTAAAGATATGAAAGAAGGGGGTGAGTGTGAAAGAAAGGCTTTGCAGCAAAGGAATTTACTGTGTATATCATATTCTTTTATGACATTAATTGTTGAATAAAGACCATTTCACCCCACAGCCCAGGGTACACGAGCAGGCAGTGACTGACTGACACACTCTTGGTGTTTTTAATGTGAGTCTGATGCCAAGGAAACATTTGCCTGCTTCACATTAATTACTGCTGTGAGTAATGTAGAGGAGGGAAAAGAATGTTGAGGCCTGATGCTGATCTCATTTCCAAAAGTGTGACATGGAAAAATGCCATGAAAAACAACCAATGTGCTGAATGCCGTTAGCACCAGAAAATGGGATGATCACCAAGTCTTTCACTGAATATAAGTAGCTTTGATGACTTGGGATATGAAGTGCCTAAGCTCAAGGTTTACATTGTAATGTGCCTGTCAAAAAAACCCCCTCTGACTGGAAACTCTTCCTGCATGAGACATGCAGATGTTGAGAGCTGAGCAGTAACTCCCTGCCACTCCCCCTGAGCTGATCGGCAGCTCGGGATGCCCGGGTGAGGTGGGGTGAGGTGAGGTGGGCTGAAAGCCTCACTGAAGACTCCAGTATGCTGCTATTCCCTAAATGTGGGGATTTGCCTCTGGGAAGATGAACAGGGAAAGAAAGTTATTTCTTACCTGCTTCTCTGTAACTGGTTTGGATGTAGCATGTCCTTGATATGCATCATGATTTTGCAGTTTTGTCTTTAGGACAGACAGACTTTTAGCACTGGAGTTTTGATTCAGATTTATCTAGTTAGGGCTGGCTTTCAAATTAAGATCTGCATTTGCTTTCACAAGATAATATTTTTCAAATCTACCACCTATAAACCCCTTCATATAAGAAACACACTTCATACCATTCTCTTACCTCAGTCTAGGCTCGTGTTTGCTCTCTGTATTTAATCATGAGCCTAAAATACTGATCATTTTTTATTTTTTGAGAGAGAGTTGTGGATAATGAAGCATACTATAATTACAGTAATCACATAATTTCTCAAGAACAGAATCAGAAAGAAATTTGACAATTTAAAATGGAAAGAAAAAAGAATTCTTTTCATTCTAGTATAACTCTACAATTAAAATTTTGAAGGTTTTTACCAGAATGAGTTATATAGCAGCAGAGGCAAAGCAGGAAATGTGACATTCAGGAGAAGCAGAGATTCCTTTTACTGCTATGATGTAAATATGGAATTTGCCAAACTCAGCACATTCCAACTAGACAAATTCTGAGGGTTTCCTGGAAGAGATGATAACATCTCTCACATCCAAATTCCCACACACTTTACATGGGTGATTCCACCCGCCACAGGAAAAGACACCATAAATTCTGCACTGGCTTATAAAGAAGGACAAAGCTTTTCCAATTCAAATTCTTAAGTCTCCCCTGTGACTGTGGGTTTTTGTCCCTGCTTCATGGTTTCATCTCTTGAAATGTAAGGAAAATGGAGTTTGCCCACAAGGGAGACAAGAACAAGCTTTGTCACCTAAAGCAGAAGGGCAGCTCTGTTTGATCCTGTCCCCACTGGTCCCCACCAGGAGCCTCATGGAATGTGCAGTGATTCTCAGCCTTGCAAATGCACCTTTGGACACAGAGCTGAAGGCATCTGTGTAAAAAAAGATACATTAAATACTCCTTGTCCTTTTTTTCGTACCTGGTATACAGAAGATGGCAGCACAGCTGAAGTTTCACTTCATATTGCCATGAACACTTTAGGTTGTGTTTCTGTCCTGTGTCCTTCTCTCAGCAATGCATCCATGTGGCTCTGAGTGCTGGAAGCCTCTTGGGTGTTTCCTCTGAGCATCACAGGTCTGCTCCTGTTATGGGTTTTCAATCCAGGGAGACTTTTCCTTCTTCACTTGTCATTTTTAGGAAATTTCTACATTCTCACAACTCTATCCAGATTTTCAGAACTGGTAAGAGGCAACTTTTGAAGACTCTGTCCTGCAGGTGTATGGAGAAATGAGTTCTGTGGGTTAGCAAGGGTGGCTTTAGGCTCTTTTCTACCCAATTTCTTGCCTATTGAATGCTTAGCTCCTCCAGAAAATAGGTCTGCAAAAACGTTGCTCAGTCCTCAGCTGACAGAGTAAACAGATGCTAGGAATTCTTGGGATTAACAAAGAAAGCAGAAAGGCTCATTATCCACAGTGTAAGTCCATGGGAACATGTAGTTTGAATAATCCATGTTTCTAATCTCTAGTTGCTGTCCCCTACTGTCTAAAAATGTATTTTAGTAATGATAGAGAAGGGCAAGTAGGCATTCATGTTTATACATGGAGTGAGGAACTCCAGATTCCTAAGCCACAAGAGAAAACTACTGCAGAAAGCTATAAAACCACTGCTGTGTGAAGGAGACATGAGGGAAATCTTATTTTTTTGCTTCACCATACAGTAAATGAGGGTGGTAGAGGGTAGTGAAAATCTACATGTGTTAAAAAACAGTTGGAAAAATATGCAGAAAAGTCCTACATCAAGAGCCTCTGGTGGTTGCATGTATGGAGTTTTAATTGTGTTTATTGTGTTCTTATTGTCCATTCTTCTTTAGATATCTGCTACAGACAGCTGCTGGAAACGGGCTGTAAGCTGAGTGTAACCCAGGATGGCTCCTTTAATTTGTTATTGTAAATAGACTCATTCCTCTTGCCAAGAGCTATTGCTGGTAAACAACAAATCTTCCCTTCTCAGTTTGCTTCCTTAGCACTACGTAACTCTTAGTAAGACAGACAGCCACTTACTTTACCCACTCCCTAAACCAACTGTCTGTAAATTCAGAAACCTTTTCATGGTCTCTGAATTCCAGATATTTCTCATGAAGGGGCTGTGAAATCCCCACCAAGGAGAATACATCCTGCAGGAATTGTAAGAGGATATTTAGCATTCCGGTCATGGAGGGATGATGTATGTCACACACATTGGCTATGACAGGTTTAACTCTGAAAAAGAGGAGGTAGGGATGATTAAAGAAAACAATTATGGAAATATCTTAGGTCATGTTCTGATTTTACTCTGAGCTTGAAATGCAATAGGGGCAAACAGCTGACCCCATCCAGGATGTGCTGTGAGTCCAAGGGGGATCCAAGCACCCAAACTCTGCCTCTCCCAGCTGGGGTAGCACAAGCAGTTACCGCCCGGTCAGAAGGAAACTCGCAACTGAAAAACTAAAATTAAGCGGGAATTCGAAGGTAGACTAAGACAAAATGCTTTCCCCAAGTATGCCCCAACATGCATTAGTAGTTTGCTAACAGCCTGTGGAAAAGAAGCGAAGGAGCTCCATGGGCACAATGAAATTGGATCTGCCCCTTGTGCAACTACTTTTTTTCGGACCCGTGATTCACCTGGTTCCACTGGTCATCAGCTTATCTAGTACTGGAAGTTTTGTAGCTTAGTCAAAGCAGTGAGAAATTTAGAGCAGCTGAAAGATGAACCACATTTCCAGTTATTCTTGTCCCAAGTTATTTTTTGCACTCCTTTGCAGGAGTTTAAGAAAGACACGTATTTGCTTTACATTATGAGCCATGGACTTAAAACGTGCCTTTTTTTCCATCCTCTACCTGAAAATGCAAACAGTTCTGCATTCTTTTGCAGTGAACTTTAGAATTTCTAGTCTGGAGCTGAGAGGAAGCACAGTAGCCATGAAAGGCTTATTATTTTTGTAGCTATAACAATGGATTTACTTGGGTTTCTGTTTGCATTTCCCCCTTGGCACTCTGTATGAGCTTTCTAAGCTGTGTCGATTTCTGTTGACTCCAAAGCTCATATTTCTCACATTATTGTTTCAGCCCCAATTCATGGCTACCACTACTCAGTCAAAAATATTACCTGCCATTAAATCCAAGGGTAACTATGAGGGAAAGCTTGGCCCCCTGGCCAAAGGGCTGTGCTGCTTTCCCTCAGCAACATCCAAAGGCAGGGTCAGCGTGGATGTGGCATTTGTCACCTTCCCACGAAGGAGCTGGTGCAGGGCTGAAAGCTCCACCTCTGCTGGTTATTGTACAGTTAAAGAGTCCCTTGCTTTTACCCCATACATTAACTGCAAGACAATGGAAAATAAATATGCCTCATGTGAAAAGGTCTGACAGAAACTGAACCAGTGAGCCCAGGGCTGTTCAGCTCACACTAATCTGTGATTTTAAGGGTGATGGTAAGGAAAGCTTGATACCATATTTGCACTATAGCCTACTTTCTGTAGGATAAGGAAAAAAAAAAAAGTTGTTTTTCAATTCCCTGTACCTCTATCTCTCTTGCTTAGGTTAAACCCTCAACATATTTCCTGCTGCTGCCTCTGTCTCTTCTCCCAGGGGCCTGAGAGTGTCAGTTCTGTAATAAAAATAATAATAATTGCTGCTATTTCTTTCTCAGTCCAGGTATTTGGGAGGTAGCCAGGCTCATGCTTCTGCAGCAGTAAAGTTTCATATAACTTGGCAAGAACAGACCCTTGTGGGTATCTCTACCATTTGTATAGAAATAACTTCACCCACATAATGGCTGATTAATTAGACTTGAGCAGTGCAGATGAGCTGAAAAGTAAGGAGGAGAGAAACCCACAACTTCAGTGTAGAGCCACATTGAGAACAATGCTGACCCACAAACCTCACTGCTGCTAATCCAGCCTTTGGACTGTTCAAAATATTCCTATTATTCCTAATCAGTTGTGAGCCAGTTCTGATGTAAGACAGCAGCAACCTCAAAACCTGGAATTCAGTAGTAATATTAATTTGGTGTAAAAAATATATATGCTATTTATAATATGGCATTTGACCTTGAACAAACACTGATGAGGAAGAATCACATATAGTTCATGCAACCCCCACATTTTTCCTTTTTAACCTGAAAATTCAAAGGGGAGGGCATTAGGTGTTAGGTTTTACATGCTTGGTTTAGTTTAGTTTAGTTTAGTTTAGTTTAGTTTAGTTTAGTTTAGTTTAGTTTAGTTTAGTTTAGTTTAGTTTAGT
>VZUI01061890.1:0-13886 GCA_013401135.1 Cettia cetti
AACTATGATAGTAACAAATTCCAAGGTATGGGGCCCACACCAGGATAACTAAAACTACACAAAAGTTATAATAAAAATCCTAAACTTATATCTAAAACCTATAAAACAAATTCTGCATCCCCACATTCTCAGATACATAGATACCTAAATAAAATGAAAACTTAATTTCTCAAATACCAGATATATTTTGGGCATAATTTATTTGCAGCATATGACTAGAGACATTGAAGAATGAACTAATAGGTTCTGAATTTCTGATGAAAATCTTAGCTTATTAGCCAAGAACAAAAACCAGAAAAGAATCATATTTAACACATCTGTAAATCAGGGTGACACATGCAATCATTGAATCCATTCTAGTTCACTGAGTGCCAGCTAGGTTCCAGCTATTCTGTGTGCTAATTGCTTATTTACTCTCTGACCTAATGTAATTTCTTTCCTGGTCTAAAGCTCTGAAATGGTCAAACCACAGCAACTTATCCAGATTTTGAACAAAGTCCAAAATTATTATTGATCAAAAGATTCTTATAATGGTTAATAATCTTCAATAATTAAAGAACAGAGCTATATTATTTTCCAGCGTAATACTCTGATGGATAAATCAAAAAACCCAAGGTGAAAGAGTAGCACTTAGGCTAAACGTTACTGCACAATCAAGCATTTATTTTAAAAAGGTCTTTCATATTAGTCACTCTTTGTTCTGCAAACTCAGAAGCATCTGCTCTCCTACTCAGATGTGTCAAGCTATCTGAAGCAGTAAGATAATAACTATTTTTAGGCACTTTAAAAATGATTGACAATTAAGGGAAGTTACTATATACCTGATACTTTATAAATATTATAAATACTTGTTCCAGAATAAAGAGACTTGTAGTTTATCCTACTTTAAACTAGTTTTTGCAGAGGATTAGGAGAAGATGAAACTGCTTTCATTGCATCTTCTAGATTTTTATCTGAGTATTTCTAATTGTTTTGGTCTGTGGTTAACCAGACAAAATATGCTATATTTAGGGCCAAAATAAGGAAGCATTACTCATGCCAAGTTAACATTTAATGAGTCAGATCCTTAATTATTAACAAATAAATAGAATTAAACTGATTTAAACCGCAAAAGAATCTGACCAGAGACTCTGAAATGGCAACTCTGAATCAGCAGAGGTAAATGCACAGGGGTATGAAATACCACCTAAGGAGAAAGGGATGGTGATTTCCATCTGCCTGAGCAAGCCTCCAACAAAGCTGTTTTTGCAGTATTAGTTTCATGTTTCCTTTTCTCTGCAGGTTGTGCACTGATTACATGTTTCTTTTCAAATATTGAATGAACTGCTGGAATTTGGTCAGATGCTTGGTGTATTTGCTGGTCCAGCAAAACGAGTTGAATATGATCAACACAGAACTCTCCTTTCCTTTATATTTTCATTGCTCGGAGGTCCTTCAGCTAGAAAGGTGGCTTGTCATCTATTTAGCTTTGATTTCTTTTCTTTAGGGTTGGACTGACATTTTTTTCTGCCTGACTGGAAGACGATGCATCGAGGAATATTTCTGAAATCAGAGGATATGTACATTACAGTAAAGCAGTAAATACATAGCCAGCAAGAACATTCCAGGTGCAGAATAAAGAGCACAGTGGGAAGCAGCCATAAGCAGATCATATAGGATCATTTCTTTTCCTACACCATTTGGTGTCAAAAATTGTTCTCCTGGCAGTTTGTCAGAGGGCATGTTAGGATGGTGTGTTCGCAAAAGAACCTAGGAAAATAAAAAGGTCTGTTTCACAACAATTTTTTTTGGCAGATGTAATTTAAAGTATTTGCATGTGAGAGACTTGGTCTAAGGACAAGAAACAAATGCTATCAGTCAATTTAGTGCCTGGCAGACAATAATACTTCTCTGTTTCTTCTTCTTTTTTTTTCCCCCTTTTAATTTTTTTTTTTAATATATATGTTATAAACAAGAATCCAAACCACAGAAATTAACTTTGATTTTCTCAAGGACCTATTGCATTATGCACAATGCATGCGTGAATCCAGACATGTCCCCAAAGCCAGAAGGCATTGCCAGAAGCATTCTTAGATTTTGTTTCGGTTTTGTTTTTTCTGGCTTTTCTATGAGTAGGACATAATAGGGGATCCAATTCACATGCAAGGAAAATGTGATTCTACAGTACCTGAGACTAGGCCAAGAGTCAGCCCTTCTTACAGCAAACTGTGCTTATTGTTTTGTTTGCCAGATGCATGAAACTCAGTTTTTGAAGTTTCCAAAGACAAAGAAAAGATCTCAATTTGTCATCGTGGTTTAGCCCTACTTGACAAGTGACCACCACATGGTCACTCAGTGCCCACAGCCCTCCCCACTGCAGGATGGGGGAAAGAATCATAAGAGCAAAAGCAGCAAGGTCTTTGCAACCTCATTATGCATGAAACCAAAGCAGATAAGGTGTTTACAGAGGTTATGGCATCCATTTTAGGAAAGTAAAACTAATGGCCAATTCAAGAAACACTATTTAGGACAAATGCTGTTGAGCAAATGAAATTACAGTATCTTAGCAGCTAAGGACAATTACCAAGTATTATGCTTTATTCATGTTAATTTACCGATGCCTTTGACCAGTCTGACATTATGAAGATTGAGTCAGTCAGAATTTACAGACAACAAGCACAGTCAACGACAACTTGCCTCGTTAAGAAGAAATGTTGGATCACTAAAGAAATATGTTTAGTCATTTGCCTGTCAAATCCTGGTTTAAAAAAAATGCTCTGAGCTGATTTCTCATCCTGAGTGAATGGGCTTGACATTTATTGTCACTGTCTTCCACCTCTGGCTTGAATTGGTGGCATGATGGAAATACCAGGTACTGTACTTCGGTATGGGGCCGGGATGATCTTAAGGATGTGCAACCACAGACTCAGCTCTGAACTAAAGCATCACACCCTGATAGAGTAACAGTGATTGAAATGAAAGACCCTAATGAGTTTCCTTTATACCTGTTATTGCAGAGGGGCTTTCAGGTCAAGAAAGCAATCAGGGATTTTAGATATAAAGAGGTCAGAGAAATGCCATCACACCTTGAATATATTTGGGGATGTTGGAGCCATTTTAAGTCAATACAGACATGTCAGAATAATTTTGTTTTTTAGAACTAATACCTTATCCATAAGAACTGTAAATATTAGGCCCATCTCTCTCACTCATTTCATACCTTCCTAACTCCCTAAAATGTGGGGAGTTTGGTGCCAGGAGAGAATTTTATGACATCACAAATTATTAGATAATATCAGTTCAGTGCATGGCTTTTATTGGAAAACATTACAGATGGCATGGAAAAAACCCATGGTTGCCAACACAAGCATCTCCAGATCTTGAGATAAGATAAATCTATAAACAAGAGATAATAGGTCAAATATATTGACTACAAATAAAGCAAGCTTCTGCAGAGTAATAACAACCATATCATAGCTGTCTGTGTCATGTCCTATGTCAGAACACCTCATCTGATAAATTTATCTTCACACTTTAGCTCCAGCTAAAATTGGAGATAAAGAAAACAAATGATACATGAGGACCATACAACAGCACGTCTTGTTCCACCCATGTGGGAGGCTTTTTATAGAATCAGGCTTCATTTTCCCTCACTACTGTAATAAGTGACATTTAAAGGCATATACAGCATATAACTAATATAGAATAGATTTGTTTCTGTATATATGCATATATATTGTGTCTGCTCACATGTAATGAGCTATAATAATCAAGCATGTATCAGTACACAGGGTATTTTAATGGCTAAGAAACCCTGTTATAGTCAACAGTCAGTTTAGCTATGTGGATAATTTTAATAGACACATTACATTAGAGCAAGCCTTTACCATCTGTTCTTCCCTCTAATTACAAATGCAACAGGAATATAATTCACAATTACATCATTAAAAAGACATAAGGAATTTAGTGTATGTCTCTGATCCCCTTTAATGTAGCTTGTGCCTGTTGTGTTTTCCTTTTTCTTTGTAAAACCCCTGAATAAGCCCAAGGAAAACTTTTTTTCTCTTAAATTCTTACATTTGTTCCATAAAAGGCATTATTCATATAAGTAAGATTACTGAACATATCTGGAATGTATCTGAACACAAGTGCCTGCCTGTTACCTAGAAGGCATTCTTATGTATACACTTATAGAAAAAGATAAACAATCCCTCTAGGTGTCTGGCCCTGTGGACAAAGTGCTGTCAGACAACACAAATCCAGAGCAAGCAATTGCATTTTTAAATCTGACCCAGCTTCCATTCACTCTTAAAAAAATGTCCTTAACTGCTTCAAGAGAATTAATTGATACAACAGAATGAAAGTGAAAGCAAGCGAGAAAGTGCAAAATGAGGAGACAGAATCCAGGTATGGCAACTCAAAATATGAATATGAACAGTGTACTTTATACAGCATGTCCATTGGAAAAAGTCACAAAAATCAAGCACACAATATAGGGAATTTTAAAGAAAATGGTGCTACAGTAACACACCCACATCATAAATTCAATGTTCTTATTATGCTCCTGTGAAACCATAAATATTAATTTGATGAGGAAAAGATATAACAAAGAAATTAGAGAAGAGAGAACAGGGCAAACACAGGGTCTACAAGTTACGGCCCATGCAGATCCCCTAAATATCAGTTTTAATCTTAGAAGAACGTTCAAAAAATGTTGAGATCAAATTGTTCAGTTGATCAGTTCTGGTAATTTTGGTTGATTTTTCCCTTCGATGTCAGGCTTGAATATTCCACTGGGACAGAGTATCAAGCTGTGTTCCCTTACTTTTTCACTCTTTTACCTGTTTTTCTTTCCTTCACACACCAGCAAGGCCCATCCAACAGAAAACAGTTTCAACTGCTTGTGCACCATGTTGTGTACTTGTGGGGAAAAAAGTCACTGTTTTCTTTGTAGAAGTTAATAATTACTTTTATGAAAGGGTACTAATCTAGATCTATTCCTTCTAAGAATATTTCTAAAGTAATAGGATGATGTCTTAAGCTCATGCATTTATTTGATGAAGTTTCAGTTTTCTTCCTTAATGTTTTACTAAGAATTTTACCATGAGAAACAAGCTAAATAAGCATTTCATGTCAATATTGAATTTATAACTGTATGGAAGATCTTTCTTAGCTATGCTTTTGCAATTCACAGTGTATAGATCTGTTTTCAAAATTTGGCTGTTTAACTAGATGCCTAAAAGTAAAGCCAAAGAAACTATTGAGAGCAATATCCATAATTTTCCTACTGATGTAGTTTATGGCATGCAATACCACAGAGGTAAAGAACAGAATATTTCTACATGTGTCTCTGGTGAAATCAGTTTCCTTTTAAATGTCATGTGCTAAAATGCTTCAATGCAGTCAGACAAAAAAGAAAAAAAAAAAAAGAAAAAATCAAAAGAGAAAAAGAAAAGCACACCCAGATTAAACAAAAGCTTAGACATTACAGGAAAGCCAAAATACCAGCAGGTGTTCCTCCTCACTTGGTACTCCAGCCCAGGAAAATAAACTACCACACTACATGGAGAAAGTGTGAGTCACTGAACATTGTAAATTTTCCTAATGCATCACAGCTACAGAAACACCTGTGCTGAACACAGTAACATTGTGCTAATCCTCTGCGAATATTTCAACAGCCCTGCAGCGTTTTCTTTCCCCAGCAGCAGCCTGGGGTGGTCAGTGGTTTCCTTTCCCTTCCTCCCGCACGCCTCCAGCGCGGCCAGGTTTGAACTCAGCCGGATGCCCGGGGCCAGCAGCTGCCCCAGGATGGTGGCCAGCCTCACACATCCTTCCTTCCTTCCTTCCCGGGGAACACTTGGCTGCTTCTGCTTCTGCTTCTGCTCCAGCACAGCCAGGCACAGGGTACCCTGCTGGCAGCGCGTTCTGCTGCTCTTTTCTTTCACTGTGTAAAGTGCCACAACTTGCCTGGGTGACAGTCCCGTGCTTTAAAACGGCTGCATGCTCAAAACAGTGTTCTCGTGCCCTCCCCTGTGCTGATAAAAGCCAAAGCAGGTGGAGGATAATCCCATCCCACACTGCTCAGGAGTACCAAGTGAATCACAGGAAAAAAAATAGTCTAAAACACAGGGGACAGCACCTCACTACCTGTCCTGTGCAGTCCTGCTTCACCCCCACCTGCCTGTCCTCCTGCCATGGAGTGCCCCAAGTGTCCCCACTGAATCTGGGATTCTCCAGGGGCTGCCCCATGGGAGGGAGAAGGGCTCGGGGAAACCTGAAAACCTCCTGGAGCACCTGACCCCACAGATTTCCCCTCACCCACAGAGCTAGGGTCCAGGGATGGTGACTGTGAACCTTGTCTGTGTGTCATCATCCCTTCCAGGGAAAGCTGAGGGGGAAAAGCCTGCCTGGTGCAAGCCCAGGAAGGAGGAGACAGCCCTTTGGGGCCCCACAGCTTCCCCAACCCGTCTAAAAGGACACCCAGATTAAGGACTGTGATGCTGCTGTTCGTAAAGAGATTACATCCAATTAAGGTGCAGTTTATTGCACTACTAACAGGCTGAGGGCTGAGAAGGAGTCAGAGAGCCAGAAGTAGCTTTCCCATTGTTCAAACTTCACAATTTACTCTTCTAAAGTCAGACTTTTCATCAGAGGTCACTATAGTTTTCATCAATGAAAAAAAAAAAAAACAAACCAAAAAAACCCCAACCAAATGCAAAAACCACCAAAGGCTGCAGAATTTCTTACCTCTCATTCTTATTCAGGTTTAATTAAAAACCATGAGCACCACTGTCTTGTCTCCCTGCCTGGAGCTCCTGGGATTCAATTCCCTACCCTGCACTGTTCCCACACAATAAGGGAGAGAATTCTGACCTGCAGGTCCACAGCTCAAATATATCATGAACACTAACTTAGGAATTATTGAGCTTTTTTTTTTTTAAGTGCCACAATCTAGTATCCATGTTCTTAATCATTTTTTTCAGTTAATTTCTTAATAAAGTGGGATACTTGGCCGACATTAGCACAATTACTGATGCTAAGATAAAAATTCCAGTTGAAAAGAGTATTCCACACTGAAAAATGTTTTTCTTTTGGCCAAATTGATAAATTTTGGTTTATAATAACCTCTGTGTAGACAATAAAAGGTAGTTTTTGCCAGTGAACTGAGAGAGAGATGTCAAGAGCTACCAAGCGTAAGACTAAATGAATGAGTCACAAATGTCCTGTTTATAACTGTCAAGTGTGCACATTCCACTTCTTCATTGTAAGTTGTCTATAAGATAGGAGACTATAACAAGAAAGTAAATCTTACCTAATCGGTTAAGTATACTTCTTCAAACAGAAAACTTTATTTTCTGGTGAAAGCTGTCCTGTTGCTTTCTGTAAAATATACTTTTCCATAAACCCCAACTTGACAGGTCTTGACTATATAAAGCAGATGACACTAAAGCAAGGAACATGAACATGATTCTATGGCAGCATTTTCAGAGTTGTCTGTATGATTTTTGAGCTTACCTGCATTGCATTCCAGGGTTTGCAGCTACTCTGAGCTCACCACGGACTCTTGGGGGATGGAGTGAGGGTTGTAACACTGGACTTGTCACCTTACTGCACTGGGAGCATCCTACCCTCCACCAGAGCTGACAATTTAGAAACCCTACAAGTGCACTGATCTCATTTTCCCAGTTTATAGACACAAGCTGACTCCTTCTGTCATGTTCTGACAGACAGAAAAAGCAGCTACAATGCCAAGAGTGGATTCTGATAAAATAAGCAATTCTTTTATCTTCCATTGTAACTCTTATCACGGCAAAGTGAACCTTTTAAAAGATGTTAATATGTGCCATAAATTAGGAAAAATCCATTTTAACCTCTGCCATAGTTGATATTTTAGTGGATTTACAAGACTCCATGATGTTACTCCTGAGAATTCTTTTTTTCAAGTGGAATTCAACTATGTCCCAAAGTCAGAGATGAAATCTGGTTTATCACCCATAGGTGTTTAATAATTCTGCTTCATTTTCTGCTTTCTATTCTTATCATGTCAACAGCACAAAAAATGACTTGCTAATGGCAAAACCAGTTGAGAATTCAACTTTCTGCTGTCATCAGTGGCTTGATTTATCTTCTATCATCTCAGAGAAATTGTCAAAGTCCACATTTTATCCTTATCTTCCAGCCTATCCAGGTTCATGAAATAAGTCTTGCATGCAGTTTTCTCACTGGAGATTGAGTTAATGAGCTTTTCAGAAAACCATTGCCTGAGAAGAAGCACTTCTGGTCTGTATGCAATTCTAGAAAAAGGCAGTGTGATAGAGTTATATTTTACTTGATCAAGTTTCTCAAATTCCTCAAGAAGTTGGTGCAATTATACAATTGGACACATGCAAGTGTCCCCTTGATTGAGGAAATGGCAACATTCTTCTGCTTCTGCATGTTTCTAATGCTTCAGAAATTGTTCTGAAAGAACAATTCATATCCAAAGACTACTTTCAAAGGGCTCAGCTTCAGAATTACTCCTTAATTCATGTTTCAGACTGCAAGGTAAAAGTGGCAAATAATCAATCACACAATTGCCATTTGCAAAGACTTTGTTTTCTAAGATAATTAGAGTTTTTCAGGAGTTGTCCAAAGGCATGGATAAAAAGTATCAATACATCTGCTGCCACTGTTGATTCAGTTTTTACCCACAACTTACTTTGTTCAGGTTATATCTCAATGAACTACAATCAGAAAAAGTATGACATCAGGCTGCTTAATCAAAACCTGTAAATTTTAACTAGGGTGCCAATATTCTTTTGTGTCATGTACCTTTAATTACCTATTCTGGGAAAAAAAGAAGTAAAAACACCTAAGGAAATTATTACACCAAGTCAAACTTGATTTTGTTAATCTCACAGCCTCTCTCCATTAATAACTTCATACCGGATGCCCCAGCAAGACACCCAAGAATCTGGGTTAGCAACAGTGAAACCTCAGGAGACTGCTTAACCTCCTCAGTAGCGCACTCAAACACATTCTGTAAATGGGCTGGAGGCCCTGGAGGACAAACATAAATTATTTTCCTTTGCATGACTACTTTATGGAACCCTTTGATGCAACAAGGAACATGAAAAAGTAGTTTTTAAGACTGTAATATCTTAAGGTACTACTACAATGAAAATAGTATTTTTTTTCCTGAGTAATATGCATTGATCAAATCTGTTGTAAATTTATTGGATAGATATTAAATTATTTTGTTGTCATGTAGTGATTTTCTACAAAAAATGTAGAAAACAACACGTCAAACAAAGCTCTCTTCCTTTGTGGATTTGTGCCAGTCTCAACCCTAATGACTGTATTTGAGGTCTTAATAAATGAAAAATATCAAGGCAACTCAGGACCTTGAATTACTGCCACCTTCCTCAATACACCTGGAAAAAAGACACTGAAGTGAGTGGAAGTTCAGCACCCACAGGATGCCAGCTTCAATGAGGTTGAAAGACAAGTATGAACCTTCTGCAAGATCTTTGTAGCACCCTGTGGACCTCTTTCCCTGGAAGGTGTCCCTGATCTGCATGTGGAACACAGTTCATCCCTGGTTTGTCACTGCACTCTGAGTGATTCCAGCCAATGGGCTCATCCAAACCCACTGTCATTTCTGAAAGAGCACACTGTGACTCCTGTCAGCATTCCTCCAGCCAGCCAGCCAGCACATTTGTCATCACTGCCAGGTTGCAGAGTGCTAAAATGCTGCTCCCCACCTTTGGGAACACCTGAAATACCCGCACATGTACCTGACTGAACTGGTTTCAAGATCAACCACATGCCACTAGATAAATAAATCATTCAGCATCAAAGTAATGCAAGCATTGAGCTCGTAGTTTATTGCACTCTCAGTGACATACAGAACATCATTTTTCACCTTTGGCACTTAGCTCATAAATTCTTCAATATCTTGTAATTGAGTAACTGAAGCTGTCAAGTGCACACTTTGTATTTCAGTTTATGCTAATATCAAGTCTCCACAGTCTGAACCTGATTTTGCTCCAGCCTACTCCAGAGTTCACTCAGGATAACACTCTGACCAGCCCAGCTTCAGCTTGCATGGAAATCCACAAGAGGAGAGTTTGAGCACATGAGAATGTTGTGGCTCACCTTTATTTGAGAATTTTCTTAGGTAACCAACTTCCTCTGTCAGTCTGAGGGCTGTGTGTACTACCTACATCCACACTCAGACAGGCATTTCCACAAGCTCCTTTAAGTCAGCATAAACACCAGAGTGCAGGATGTTGGAACTGCTGGGAACATCACCCAGCTGCCCACATGGAACAACGTGCTCTCCTCAGGGCAGTGACACTAAAAGCTGTAGTGGAAACTGCTTCTCTACCCAGTAAACAGTTCAAAGAAAGATAAGAAATGCTAAATAGATCATGGCAATAAAGCCCATTATTATTTAAGATATTATAGACAAATAATTTAACTGAAATAAAACCCAATGCTTTTCTTAAGAGAATTACGGGGATGTCTGTATTTATTATACAAAGCATTATTTCCCCGTGCTTTAGTTATGTTTAAGAAACTGAATTTTATTGCATTTTGGCAATGGAAGGCATATTTTATTCTATTTTATTATTCTTTATGGGTGTTTTTGTGGACCACCTTATATATTACTTATGTAAATTTTATATCCCCACTTAAACATTGGAAGAAATTTAGTGGTGCTAAGACACAGTAGGGCATTTTAGTGATACTATTCTAATTCCTTTATTTTTTTTTTTCAGTCCTTTCTGTTAAAATTCAGAGAGTATTTCTTTCCTCTTTCTTGCCTCTATGGAGACATTGGTGATTTGTCCTGGTTTTGGCAGTAATGACAGCAGAATTATGCAACCATTTCACCACTTCAGTATCCCTAGGATTAAGGAATGTGATAATATTGCAGCATTCCCAAAGTGGGCCAGTACTGAGAAGCTGAGGTTTTTGGCTGTCACCAATTCAGAGATAAATCACAATGATGCCACCATAAAGAGGCTATATTTTCAACAACAGTGACTGCCACATAAATGAGTTTTAAAAATGTGCCATGATATCTTTCAAGTCATCATTATCAGTGCCAAAAATCTCCTGGATCTAAATTGCATGTCACGTATTTAATCTACTTAGCATGTGGAAACAAAAAAAAAAAAAAAAAAAAAAAAAAAAAAAAAAAAAAAAAAAAAAAAAAATCTCTGATACCTTGATTTTTCCCTGGGGAAAAGCACAGAAATTTTACCATGGTAAAGCTGCAGGTGGCCATATGTTGAACGTTAGATTTTCAGAGCCGGAAAAGCTGAATCCACATTCCAGAGTGCACTGAGAATACATATACATAATAAAATTTTAGAGAGAACTGTTACTTTCTTATTCTCAATGGATGTGTTAGTAGAATTTGTGACTTTAAGTACCCTTCTGGTAAAAAGATTGCTTTGTAATTTGAAAGCACTGCAGACATAACACATGTTGTGGATGTCAAGCCTGGCTTCTTTGATATATGGTGCCACTGCTTTTATAAAAACTGTCCTCTCATTGAAGTTCTTTATCTTTAATACTCCTCATATATCACAGTAAATTTTAGTGTACAAAAGTAATGCAAATAGGAGCTACGTATGCAAAACTGCTTGCAGAATTAGAACTATTTTTATTCTTTCTATTTTGCTACTCACGGTGAAATACGCATCATGATAAATACAGCAAAAAGAACAATTTAAACTTTAAAACTTACTGAAGTAAGGATAAATGGAAAAATTATTTCCATGTTCTTGTGTTTCTCCTTTTGATTCTCTGGTCCCACCAAGCATTTTAAGAGCAGATCATGAAGTACTTATTTCTTGGAAAATTTAACTGTTTTAAGAAAACCATTGTTTCTTTGCAAAAAAACCCACTGAGCATCAGCTTCACTAATTCTTTATTTCTCCTCAGTTTAAAGCATACCATTATTTTACTTGAATTCCAACTCAAATTCCAGATTAAATCTTAAATGTCTCGCACCTGTCCAAAGTTAATAGATAGATGTTCTCTCTCTCTTTATGAGTTTTTTCACACATTTTTCTCACCTTTCTGTCACAGAGTGATAATGGATTTTTG
This sequence comes from Cettia cetti, assembly GCA_013401135.1. Classification (NCBI taxonomy): domain Eukaryota; kingdom Metazoa; phylum Chordata; class Aves; order Passeriformes; family Sylviidae; genus Cettia; species Cettia cetti. The sequence goes on from VZUI01061890.1 coordinate 12,082, forward strand.
AGACACTTTAAATCCTTAAATATTCACAAAGTGAGGCAGGGGGGCAGTTAATGTCGCTCATTTACATCAACTACAGTACAAAAGAACAGAAATGAATCATAGAGTCACAGTGAAACAAGGCATGTTATTTAGTGGAAATAATGCACAACAGAGATAATGATAATTATAATATAACTTAAAACACTTTCTGTGTACATAACTCCTGCCACTACTCTCTGTCCTACAAATCACACTAAGATTTATGACAAGATAAAAACCTTAATTATATCAAGCATATGAAGATGAATTAATTTTAATATGTTTGGCTTCCTTTATATGGTTTTAAAAAGTAGCCAAATGTTATACTTTTAAATATAGCCTGAAAACCACTTTGAATTTATTTACAACCATTTTTTTTTGCATACAACATAAGTTTGATTTTGCTCAATTATACTCCTGCATTGCATATCTCAATGTAGTACAATTGCATAATATTAAGACTTTTGAATGGAATACATCAGGTAATGATTTACAAATTGGATCAAGACAGAAAAATTTCTGTGTTGATAACCTTAGTCATGTTTCAAATTCAGATATGCTTCCATTTTCACCTCTAGGCTTGCCACAACAAATCAGAATGATCTGTCCTGGAAAAATCATCTCCTCAGGTTGAACACATGCAATATAATAGTGGAAATAAAAACTTTTGCAATCCAAATCAGTATATGATATTTCATTACATTAAGAGACTTGCTGATAAAATCAGCAAACAGACAACAAAGATTGATTAATCAATAAGTAGGCATGGCCTTATTACAGTGAACAAATTAGACACTCAGGATATATTGCTTTATAGGCAAGATTTCTCTTTTACAAATATTCTCCACAATTGATTGTAGTGACCTTTTGTCAATACTGAAAAACATCCTCAATTAATAGGCTTCTTTTGCAAAACAGATCACAGTGGGGAGAACTACATGGCTTGCACAGTAAGAGTTCAGAGAAAAGGAGGAAAATGGTTTTTAAACTCAGTCAGCGGGAAGCAGATGAGAGCTTTACTTTCCAAAGCAGCATTTGTTTAATAAAAGCAATGCAAAGACACTTTAGCACTGATACAATATTTCCAGAGCCTCATCACCAGCTGAGCTCAAATCTCTTGGTCCCTCTGTTACAGGAGTATGGAGGAATAAACTACAACTTGTGAATTGTTGCTAAGTGCAGATCAGAAGTCCTTTTGTTGCAAACAAAGCAAAACCGCTTCTCTTCTCTGTCCTGGTCACCTGTTTGGTGCAGAAGATACCCAAACACTACATTTTATGATGTTTTTACTGGTAACTGCATATAATTCTGCAACAAACTCACTAAGCACATTAATAGAGCTTTGGTTTCAAGGCTTCTTGTTACTCCTCAACAAAAAGGTTCAATCCATTTCAGAGTGAGCTTTTCCCTTCTTACTCAACAAGGCTTCTATTGATGGCCTTGTGTGTAGCTATTTTTATTAGTTTACAGTCTGTAAACCTTTCAGTGTGGAATGCCTGAAGGAAAGTGTGTCTGCAAACTTTCTTTCTTTCCCTCTTTTTAAATGAATGCTAATTAGACTAGATTTTAGTCCTTTCTTTCGTAAGACTCAAGTCTGCTGGTTTTGTGTTGTAGCTTCTGGCTACACTATGATCAAGTGTCACAAAAATACCGTAAAGTTGTTAAACAACTTCTTATTTCCTGCCCAGCCCCACAACCACCATTTTTTCCATGTCAGTTTTATACAGATTTTGAGGCACAGCATTTGTATAAAATGGGGGAGGGAGGGAGGGAGGGAGGGAGGGAGG
>VZUI01061903.1:0-19665 GCA_013401135.1 Cettia cetti
AAATAAAATAAAATAAAATAAAATAAAATAAAATAAAATAAAATAAAATAAAATAAAATAAAATAAAATAAAATAAATATTTTAAAAATTACATCACTTTGGGATTAGTAATGCAAAAATTGATGTGTTTTTCCCTTCAGTTCCCTTGTTTATCTTTGTTTAGAAAGAACTGAATTCATAGTAGGAAAATAGGCTCTCCTGGTGATCTGTAGAGTTATGTAACCCAGAGGAATTAGTATCCATCAAGAAAAAACATTTTCCAACCTCGTGGCATCAATAACAAGAAAAGGAAAGGGTAGGTGAAAAATTCAGTAACATGTTGAATAATGTGAGTACATAATATCCAAGGGAAAATTACATTCCCACCTGATAATGTGAAGAAAAAGCACATTTATTCCTGGATAATAATATCTTTCAAATTAAGATTTTTGGGGATTTTTTTCCAGCTGACTTCAATACACTATGTACTTCATGGGTGTAGTTTTTACAGAAGAAATTAATTAATTCCCTTTCATTCTTCTGGTAATAATGGCCAATCTCCTATTTGAGTTTTATTCGACATTGAACTATACAAAAAATCCGTGCCCTCTTTCTGTCCTGAGCGTTGGAGCAAGATGTGCTTTTGTGTCACATCTTTTCCTTTACTCTCAGGCAGTTCCTTTTGTTTGCCTAACTCCCTGCCTTTAATGACCACGGAAAATGAGCAGGGCAGTGTGATTCACCTCTTCACCCTCAGTGGGTCGGATTCTCAGGCGTTCCAGCTGTCCAAACTCACTTTAAAGCCGTGCATGTCTCTGACCCACCTGGCCCTGTCATGTTTCAAGGGTGTGCATAACCATGTCTTTGGTGTTTTATTTTCCAAAGTTATCAGTTCCAGGCTGTTCCATTTGATAGAGGTTGCTCTGCTGGTTTTCCCTCCTCTCCACCTGTAGCAATCTCTAACCTCCAACATCCAAGGGATGTTAGAGAACAAAATGCTGCTTTCCACTTGTTGAACAAAACCATTAAAACTCTGATTCCACACTGTTATATTCATTGTAACATCCTTTGTCTGAGTGACCAAAACTGTCCTTACACAAATAAATATTAATAGAGGATGACCAAAACTAAATCCTGCCAGATATTCAGAAAAAAAAAGTCACAAGGTGTATTTCAATATATAACATACAACATACTAAACTCTTCTGTGTTTTTCAAGGAAATAAAAAAAAAAATTGAAGCATATTCTTTACAGAAAAATTATCCTTTATATACTGAAAGGCGAGCTCATGCTGAAGAAGTCAGTAATTTCCCTTTGCAGGTGAAAAAGCCCCTTTCTTGCCAGGGTACACATCCTGTGTGCATCTGAGGGCTTGCTCTGATGTGCTGCCTACAACAAATCTACCGTGCACAGCACAATTTTTATATCGTGTTCATCGTCATAATCACCGAGCCCCCCTCAGACACACATTAAACAACTTGACAAATGTGTGTCATTTAAGAAATCTGATGGCCAGTGATGGAAAATGTGAAGAGGTCAGAAGGGAAAGCTCCAAAGAAATATTCATTTATGTCACAGAAAGAGCTTTCATTAGAGGTTGCAGGTTTAAGCACTGAAAAAAAACCCAGGAAATGGAAGATTTAGAGTTGCTTGTTTAACCTTAATTTACCACCATGGCAGTGCTGATAAACTTTTTATCCAGGCCTTGCCTGGCTGCAGGGTGGTACCAATGAGGTAAATATTTCACTAAAAGTATCCCACTATTTGGGCATGTATAGTTGTATTTTGTACTTGCTATCCATTGCATTCAGTGCACACAAAAATAGTGATCTGCGAATTGAATGGATTTAATCTCCTAAGATTCTATTTTGCCCTCATTACTTCATGCTCTTTAACCCTGGGTTGGATGCCCAGGAGTTAAACTTCTCACGCTCTTTTCCCTTGTCTTTTGGGATCTGAATGTTTTGCCAGCCACTTTCAATGCAGGTCCAGAGCATCACTGTGAGGTGAATTTTAATGTTTCAATTTGACAGACAAAAACCTGGAAACTTCAAAACCTGTAAAACTAAAAGAATCTGGTTTTTCCCCCCTCCCTGAAATGACAGAAGCTGTAATGAAAGGACTCACCTGGCTGCACAAAGCAGGACTTGTTCAAAAGCACAGTTATACAAAGATTAAAGCCATTAGGGGCTTTTCCTTCTTTTTCTGTTTCCTTGCACTTCAAAACCAAAACTCTGCAGCAGTTTCCATCAGTCAATTGACTTAACACCCTTGACATGGGCATGTACAAAACTGAGACAGTGTTGTTTTCTTTCTGTGCTAAAATGCTTTTGAAACACTGGTTAATAACTTGGAAGATTCCAGGGCCAGAATCTGCACACCTTGTTCCCTACTAATAGAAAACTTCTTAATTTTAGTCCTGAGGCATTGCCAGATGAAGGCTGGGGCTGCATTTGTGTAAATACTACCAAGGACCCAGGGCTGGATCTCCAGAGAGGCTGTGCCTTAGGCTGGGAGAATTCTTGTGGAAATTTCCCATGTGAAAGAGGAAACAGTACTCTGCCAGACCCATTAAAAGAGGTAATTGTGTAAAAATTCTCCAGGGCTTGGAGTACTCAGTGAAATCTGGGTGAGGAGGGTTGGTATCTCCAAGGTGATGTGCGGCTCAGCACTACCCAGAGGAGCTGCCCAAGGGATCCCATGGATAACAATTATCAGGCTCTGTGCAGAGCAGGCATGCATGGCTCTGTAGGCATATTTACCTGGAGTAAAATGGTCATAAAATTAGGAAGAAGTCAGTCCTTAGTAATTCACATTTGAACCAAGAATGAATCTGCAGGCTTACTGCTGCTTAACAAAGTGCATAATTTCCCTCTTACTCAGAAACTATTTTGCAGAAATTGGCATCCTTATTACAAAGTTAATAGAAAAATTCCAACTGAACTCTACAAGGCGTTTTTCCTATTAAAGGAACATTGCAGAGCTCCATTTAGCAAAAATGAGTGCTTAAACCTTCTGACAATTTCCTCACTGAACTTCAATTCCACTCCAAGGATAACCATCAGTGAGCCTGAAAGGAGAGGGGGCCTCTCTACCTTGAAATGCCCAGGCTGGGGCTGCCTTGCCACTGAGAAGGCTGTAAACACAGGACAGGAATTCTGTGCATTTGGGAAAGCTCCTGCTCCCAGAAGAAAACCTACTCCCAGATTCTGCAGGAATTTTGCCACTGAATTGGGAGTGCCCATGATTTATTCTGTGCTTAGTCTGGAGATGGTAAATTAATGAAATATGGCCATAACGTGCCAGACATCATCTGCTCAGTGCCGGCCAAGATCTGCACCTGCTTTAAAAACACGAGTGCTGAATTGTTTAATTAGACACTCTCCCTTCACAGCAGGATTCAGGCCTGGGTGCAGCACCAATCTCCCTGGAAAACTCTGGCTTCTGTGCTTGGTTTAGCAGCTTTTGCCACTGGTGCCAGGAGCTCCAATCATACACACAACCAAATAAATTTCTATCAAAGCACCACTGAAAGCTGCAGCTGCACCCAGATGTTCAGGCACCATCAAACCCACCTGAGTTAGACTCCAGAATTCAATAGCTTTAAAATATTAAGAGAAGTTCATCCCACCCCCTTCCCCATCAACACCACTCCTGACACTGTGTCCTCAAACTTGATAGCTAACTTATTATAATCAAGATACTCTTTACTTCTTCCAGAGACAAAATCCTGCCTTTTCTGAGGCTAGAAGGGAACAGTAATGACAAAGTGAGTTATTGTCTAGATCTGCCTTCCACTGCAAGCATAACTTGTGACTGATGGATCCTATTGTTATATTTCTCAAGAAGATCTGCAATATTGTTTAGTCAGTGACATGAAAAATGTGCCCTATAATTTCACAGTTCACAGCCATTCATTCTGAGTGCTGACATGGTTGAAATCATAATGTGGCATAATATTGTTATGCAGGGTAAAGACAGAGGGTCTAATTAAACTCCCCTTAAATGCTACATTCATCCTTATTAATCAAGAATTTGGGATTCTAAAGGTAATATCAAGGCAAGTTGAAATAGGTGACTGTGGCTTATTTGATTTCATGGAAACACAGATTTTCAATGCTATCATCCACAGCTTTAATATCAACATATTAAGTATGATTTATGCCAACAGAGTAGAGCAGTGGAAAATTTTAAGAACGGGATCTTCTGACAAGTATTGTCAGGAGTGATGAAGTCTAGCTTCATGTAGCTGGGTTCTGGGCAAAACCATGAATCATGGATTGAGAATTCCTGGCCCCCCTGTATTTAATAATTTAATTCAGACACTTCTGCTATTTCAGATACCAATCAAGGAGAGAGGGATTGATAATTTTTTGTTTGTTTGTTTTCCCCTCTGGAAAGGGACGTTCATTTGTTTTTCTCAGAACAGCCTCACTCAGTCTGGGTGAAAACTTCCACCCTGCTCTGCTTCCTTTTCTACCAGGAGAGGACAAGGAAATAATGCTCTACCAACCTGTTTATGTACATTAACCTCTCCCCAAACCTTGGCAATTGCTAGGAAATACCAAGAATCCTGACAAGATAAGCTATGAGCATAGACAAGGCAAGGAGGGAAGATCCCTCAGCTCCCAGCAAGGCAAAAACTGCTATCACAAAACTCAGCCTCGACTGCTGAGCTGGGATTGGCCTCAAGCACTGAAAATTAAGATGTACAAAAGCAGAAAGAAGTAAGGAAGAGGTCAAACATCTGCTCCAACACTGAGGCAGAGAATATCAGTAAAAAGAGGGCAAAAAGGAACATCAGGGGAGACGCAGAGGTGTCCCTCACTGTGAGAGACTCTGAAAGCAGCTGGGGAATCTGATGCCACGGACCCTCCCAGTGCTGACAGGCTGGTGCTGAATTAAAGCAGCCAGGGAACGCCTGGGAGGAACAAAGGGACCCAGAGACAGAGCTTGGGAGGCAGAACTATCAACATCTGCTCACAGCCCGGGGAAAAGCACCTCCTGTAACTCTGCAGCTCTGCCAGCCCAGCTGACAGGGATGGAGCTGGCTTTCCTGAGTGGTCAGCATCAGGTGCTGTCCACAGCTTTTACAGGGCCTGGATTCCAGCTTTGGCAGATGTTTCAATTCTCTCAGCAGTGGGATTTAATTCCAGTCATTTGTTCTCTTCTGTCCCAACTCAGTAGCTCCCACCTGAGAATTTTTATTTATTTTCCCTTTTTTGTTGTTGTTTTAACCAGCTGCTTCCTCCCCATTACTTCAACATTGGTGATAAATCCAGACAGTGCTGGCCAGCCACAAACCTTCTGCACAGGGAAAATGGGGCAGATTTGGGTCTTGAGCCATTTTCACCCCTCCAGAGTTACATCTGTGTGGTTCTGGGTATGACAGGAGAATAAAGGAGGTAGCCCACCACTCCAGAAACAATTTCGTTTCTTTCCCTTATTGCTGTAGGCTTGAAGAGTTTGCTGTATGGGGAAAGAGGGGTCATTTACTTTACTCATTAAATTAAAAGTGGAAGTCAGTTTGGTCAAACTGACAAAAAAAAAAAAAAAGACAATGAGAGTTTTGTACTTTTTTTTTCCTTCAGCTATTTGCCTTATGATTGTAAAATACAAACATCACAATAATTACCCAGGCAGAACACCTTCAAGGAGCAGTGTCAGTAAAAGGCTGCTGTGTGAAATGTGAAATGCTCTTGAGGCAGTGGTTGACCACTGAGAACCTGCAATTACAGGTGGTGGTTGTGCAGCAGGAGGGAGCTGCCCAAGCCCATTCTCTCAGAGCTGATTAAATCTCCTCTTTTCTGGCATTGTTTGCTGGATGCCCCAATACCCGCAGCTCTCCAGAGTTGGTATTTCTGTGTTTCAGAGTTTACAAAGACAGAAGTGAAAAAACTTTTCTTTGCTTCAAGCAGATTTCGTCTCTCCCTGTCTCCCTGCCTTTCCATCCAACTTAAAAAAGAGAAAGGAAGGGAAAAACAATGTACAGTGCTCAATACACAGCAACTTCAGATCCGGAGATGCACTACAAATTCCCAGTGGCTGGGTTCAGGCAGGCCATCAATAAAACTGCAGAGCCAACTTGAGATGCTCCTGGGTATAACTTACAGTGAAAAACTCTGGTGCTTTATGCTGAGAGCATGGCTCAGCCATTCATTTGTAACAATGGAGCTATTCTTCTGTCTGCACAAGGAAAACAAATCTCCTGTGGTTAGGAATCAAAGACGAGTCCTTCAGACTCTAGGAGACATATTTAACCATGACTAAGTGTGTTGCTTCCTAAGCACTCACTCTTTAAGTCCTCCTATCCCTCTCTCATTATGTAGTACTTCGGGAAGCGATTGGAGTGTATCCCAAAAAAGCGAGTTTATTGACCTCCACCAGCAACAAAAGTGCTTTAAAAAGGCTTGATGTGCAACAAAGTATGCAAAATTGATCCCTTAAGTGATTGTGAGTAACGTGATGTGAAGCCTCATCCTTGTTCATAGGGGGTTCAGGATCTCTAAAAAAATCCAGGTAAGACATGAAAAAGGCTTTTAGAATTGTCTTTGTGATTCGTGGCTCATGCACTGGCTGTGTGGAAGGCTGTGTGGATTGGCAGCCAAGGAAAGGAACAGAAGTAAAACTTGTTTTTTCCAGAGAATTCTCCTTAGTTTTCTCAACCATTTGAGATTTGGGAGAAGCTCACTAAGCTGTGAATCCCATCTTGGTGTAGCTTCAGCATGCTTTTATAGAATTTTAGGCAGCCATTTAATTTTTTTTTTTTTGGACAAATATCATGGCTGCCATCAATTAGAGGTTGGAACATTTCCACCAAATCCATAGGCACCAACCCCAAAGTCAGGATGATCTAACCTAAAGCACAACATGTCCCAGCAGCAACAATTCCTGTTCCCAATGACATCGAGCAGTGCTTCTTGCTGAAAACACCAACCATGCACAGAATCATCAAGGCTGTAAGAGATCGTCAGGACCCAGCTGCCAGCCCAGATTCAAGGGCTAAACCACATCCCCAAGCGCCACGTCCTCTTGGCACTTCCAGATCTGTGTCTCCACCACCTCCCAGGGCAGATTCTTCTAATTCCTGGCCACCCTTGCAGTGGATTTTTTTCCCAGGGTGTAACCTGATCCTCCTCTGGAAACTGAAAGCCGTTTCCTCTCATCCCCTCACTGGAGGCTTGGCAGAAGTGATTCACTGAAACCTCCTCCAAAAACAACCCCTTGTCATTCACCTGGCCTCAGCCTCCTCCTTCCCTGCTCTGGTGCTCCAGCCTGAAGCCTCATTAACACTTCGTTTGCAGCACAGAAAAATGTAATTTATATCAAGAAAAACAGAGTTTATCCTCTTCCAGACAGAGCAGTAGCTGCTATTTGGAAATGTTGACAATAATAAATGGGTTTGCTCTTATTTCCAGACTAGCAGGGCTTGGAGGCAGTGTCCCTGTGCTTCCAGGAGCCACCTGTACTGTGTGGGGCAGCTTGATATAAATATTTTACACAAATATATACCTTATTTACATAGAGAGCTTCAGATATCTCTGCAGCCTTTCATGAAACTCGGTGCAGTTTGGGTTCTAAGTTCTTCAGCTACAAATGCTGCATTTTAATTCTACTTAATGAATTAGATATGCTTTAGAGCTGTAATAAACTTTTCTTATGAAGATATTTCTGAAGCATTGAGTCACTTTGCTTACTGAGAATAAACACTGAAACAATATGTTTACATAAATAATTTAAAATCCAAGAGCACAGTAGGTAATAAAAATATATTGCCATGATAAGCCAAGAAACCAGAAAACAACACTGCTCTAATTAAAAATTACAAATACACTGCAGTAAACAACTTATTTACACGTAGTTAAAAGTCTAACGATTGAATATTCTGGACTTGTTGAACCCCATAAAAGGGAAAAATACTGAAACCAATCTCTTCACACAGTCAAATATTGAGAACCATAACTGTGTTTAATTAAGATCTACTGTTAATAATGGATTTCAGAGTGAGGTTCTTCTTTTAATTTCCCAAGGTAGAAAATGTTATTAAATTTGGCCTTTAACTTCTCATTGACATGTACACTTGAAACTTCTGATTAAAATTTCAGAGGTTGGGAAGAAGTACCCAAAATTAAACTCTCAAATCTGGCACAAAAATAACAATGGTCCCTGATTAAGAAATCAAATTTCAGAAGCTTCATTACTGTTCTATTAATAAATTGTTGGGTTATAATTAAAAAGGGAGCCTGCTGGATTGCTTTCATTTTTTTAATTCTAGAAAAGATGGAGACCGTAGAGAGATTTAAATGATTAAAAAAAAAAAAAAGAAAAAAAGGGAAAAAAAAAAAAGAAAGGTTAATGAATCTGAGAAACGTGACCCATCTAGAACAGGTTCCTTCTCTTTCTGGGAGCAATGAGAGTGGAACAAACACTGCTTTCCACCTCTTATTTCCAGGATAATGCTCCCACCTCTACTTCTCTCTGGAATTTTAGTGTCAGTGGAACAGGGAAGAGCTGACATCGTGCAAGTTCTGCCACTCCTGTGCCACAGCCCTAGCTCTGTGATTTGGAGTCTTATTTCTTTCACTGAAACAAATTTTTTGCCAGCTTGTTTGAGCTTTGAAATGAAATTCTTCCTCAGCCTGCAAAAACACTTGAAGCTGCAGAATAAGAAGGAAAATTGCTTCAAAAGTACAGCTGTCTTCAGGAAATTTCACAAAGTAAGCCACATTTTCCAGAGATAAGTAATTTGATTCTGATTCAGATCTGCATTGTTCAAAGAATAAATTCAATCTAGTTGCAGACAATGGCAAAAAATGGTTTCTCTACTCTTTTTTGTTGGACTTGAAATACATTTATCATGTTATATCTAGTAGAGTAACTAAATTTCCTGATTACAAATAATCAGCAGCTCCTTCTACAAGTTCTATACAGCAAATTAACTAAAAATATCCCCACAGTTAGATTTATTTCAGTTGTAACAGGCTGAAAAAAAGAATGCAAAGCCCACCAACATTATTAATTCTCTGCTGGTCTGCCCATTTTGAAGAGATTTATACTTTGTTGGGGGTGATGCACACTGTTCAAATCTGACATTCATTGCTTTTTGCAGACAAAACATTGCTTGCTCATGGTCATTAATATTCAATTAATCCACGGGCTCATTTAGCAGCCTGTGCTGTCCCTGCCTGGCCTTTATTTTGCCATGCAGCAAGGGCTGATGGCACAGTTGGAGACTGAGAAGCACAAATTTGGTCTGAGTGCTCTGTAAAGGCTCTGCATGCTGTCCCAAACTCTAAACACACACCTATCTATGGGATTTGAGATAGATATTTCAGCCAGACCCCAACCAGTGAGTGGTTTTGGCTTTTATTCAGGGAATTTGGACCTGTCCTTAATTTCAGGTGCTGTTCTCAAGGCCCAGCCTGCCTTTCTCACTGCTGGAACCCAGGTGTTTCAACACCTGTCAGCATTAAAACATCTTTTAAAATCCTGTTTTATGCCTCCCCTTTATTTTAGCAATGGGACTGGCAGGTAGTGAGAATTAGCCTTTTCCTGATGCATTCTGCCATTTCCCAGATTCCCATTACATTTGCATTATTTTCCTCTAACTTGCACAACCACTTCCATTTCCATAGTTTCTTTATAGGTTCATTCCTCATTCCCAGCCTAGCCTAGCTCAATTCTTCTCTTCTTTTCTGCACATAAAAAGGGGAAAAAAAAAATCTTGCTTTTGGCTACAAGCCTTCCTTGCTTGGCTATGCAGATATAGTAAAACTTCTGGGGAAATTCTGTTTATTTTATGAGTTAGTCAAGATCTGGGGTTTCCTTGGCAGCCAGTTGTGAGGTGTGGTGAATTTCAGAACATGTTTATGTTACCTGACACTGTCCTGAAAGCTAATTGAAGAGTGTTCAGTGACTCACTGGGTGCCCTTTAAATTCAGGGTCAAGGTAATCTGGAGAAATTCTGCAGAATCAGTAGATCAAAGGCAAAATTTCAGGCAATAGGATTGTTGGCTTTGATAATGAAATCCTTATATTTTCATGGGTTTTCTCTTTTAGCATCACAAAATCAGCTGTGACATCAATGAATGTTAGTTTCCCCATCTCCCATGAAAATACATTCATTATGGACAACATCAATATGTTTGTTTCTTGAACTCAGTCCAAAATCCAAAGGAAATAAATATCTGTTTCCTGCACAGGCCAGGTTCTGAGCAAAGGTGCTGAGGGTCACATTGCCCTGTCTGAGCAGCAACAGAAATTCCATCCGTAGACACAAATTTTTGTGTATGAAATGAGGATCTTTGGAGCAAAAGCTGAACTGAAGAATAAGAAATTATTCTGTGAATAAAACCATTTAGAAAACAAGGGAAATCATGTGCTAAGAATCATCCTCCAGATAAACTTGTATTTCTATGGCAGATGTCAAAGGGGAAGAACTGAATTATTAATGTTTTTAACAATGTTATCTTTGAGGTGATGCAGAGAATCGAAACTTTTAATTATCTGCCTTGCCTTTTTCCTCCTTCCTTGGAGATGAGCACACTCACCTGCTTAAATTCACCTCCTCATCATTCAAATCCAAGCCTTTTGCAATGACTTTTGCACCAAAACTTGCTCCTGACAGGGAACATCCTCAAGATCAGCAGCTTTCTTTATTGTAGAACAGTACATGTGTCAAACCTTCTTTAAGGATTGCACAATCACTGGTGAATAACCCTGTGACAGCAGCGAGATCCCTGCCTATGGCCTGGATTGGCAGAGCCATTGTTCAGCTGCAACTTTGAAGTCGTTCTCACAAGGTATTTATCCCTTTTTATGTACACTGACACCGGGGGGAAATGATACTTACAAGGAGAAATGAAAAATTAAACACAGCTGTAGGTTTTAGTGGTAGTGCCTAAGATTTAATTCTCAAATGCTGGGAAAATCTGTCTGGAAAGCCAATTTAATTTTGGAGAACAAAGTGGTTGGTTTTTCATTTTTCATAGAATCTAAAGCCAAAGGACCAAACCAGCTGGCTCAAAATATAAGATGATGATACCACATGATACCCAGGTTTGCTCCTTGTGACAGAGTACAGTGTGAGATTATACTATTATAGCACAGAAATAATAATTTATTTTTCATTTATCTGGACAAGGCCAAGCTTTAGCTTCCTTTAGCTTCAGTCTTTCACTGGGAAATATTTTCTCAGCTCTTGAAAGTAGATGGCTGGTCATTATTCCACTGAGAGACATTATAAATGATCATGAACTGATTTAAAACCTATGTAGAACAGATGCATTATTTCTATAGATATTTTTAACTTTTATATATCTTCCCTGGCTCTCATGAAGGAAGAGGAATAAACAAGCAGGTTAAAAGTAATTTTGAAACTAAGCAAAGCAAGCTTGTGGCACTTGATTGTTCTAATGTAGGAATCTCACGATGTGGGAAATTATTATTTCCTGTCTAATAAATACTGTGTTTACAACAAACTGAATCCCTAATTGCAGGGAAAAAAAATACAAATTGCAACTTCTTACTGCGTAGAACCAAAACAAGTTAAACAAATTCTGCTGTGGCAGGCAAATTATTGAGGACAAAAGCCATTCCTGCAAGGGGGGGTGACAAGGAGAGGGCAGTGCTCCCACCTGATGGTCTGGTGCTGCAGAGTGTCAGGGTCGGTGGCGTTCACCGTGAGCACCACGCTGCCCACGGGGATGTTCTCCTGCTTGGTGACTGCCATGGGGTTGGGGTGGAACACGGGCCCCTCGTTGACGTCCTCCACGGTGATCTGCACGGTGGCCGTGGAGCTGGGACCGTAGGCGATGTCGGGGATCAGCGGGTCCTCGTTCTCCACTTTGATCAGCAGCGTGTGGAAGGCAGAAATCTCGTAGTCCAAAGGCTGCAGCACACAAGAGAGGGGGGCAAAGTTCAAGGACAAGGCTTGACACTTTTTCCTTTAGCCCATGGCAAACTTGCAGACAGAAGAATTAACCAGAAAGGGACAACAACATTCCCTGCGCCCGGAACTTGGCGAGAGTTTGTAGTGCAATGCTGTCCCGAGGGAGAAGCAGTGATCACCACAGAGTCGAAGCGGGAAAAGAGAAAGTTTAATTTTTTCTACAGCTTATATAGATTTCTAAAAAGGAGACCAGATTGGAAGACTGAGGTTCAACCTCTTCAACTCCACTGGTCTTAGAAAGTGTCCATCAATTGTTCTCTCACAGAAAGGTATGTAAATACACGATAAAGAGTTCTGTAAACATTACTTTGTTTACATGAAATTTCTGACTCCAAGGCTGAAGGCTGGGAAACAAGGTGACAAGAGTTTAGGATTAAACACAGTTTTAAAAGGCAATCAAAAAAATAAACATAATGGGCTTAAAAACCCATGGGGACATCCCTCTGTCCAAGAGCTTTCATTTTGTGGCCGTACCTCACAGACACAATTCAGTGCTCGTCTCTACATGTTTATTTATACGTAGCATGTATTTAACAAGCAAATGAGTCACACTCAGTAGCTGCTCATGACAATAACACAAGCTGCTTTCTCAACTCCTGCCTGGAAATCAAGGGCACTGCCATGGAAATACTTGCATTTGTCTTAAGAATTGGCACTGCCTCTTCTGAGGCCAAAAAGAGAGAATTCTGGTTCAGGCAGTAAACAGCGTGGTTTTCTTCTCCTTTTTTTTAAAATTTGTTAAGTTTAAGACATAGGATTGTCTTCATACAAAGACAGGCAATGAATTTTCCTATGAGATTTTAGAAACATGGGACCAATCCACTTCAGAAATGTGGATTCAGTTTGAATCCATGCCCCTCTCTTTCCTGTACTTGCATGTGTTCTCTAAGTGAGAACAAAATGGGGCCCTTGAATTCTAATTGTACCCCCAGCAACAAACAGAACTTTGTTGTCAGATCTCACTGTGAGTTGTGATGATTACTACAAATCTGGGCTCTATTTAAGCACAGAGGTAATACAGTTAGGAACAGGCAGTCCTTGTGACTAAAAAAATAAGGTTACTGTGACAGAAGAAGGGGTTATACACAAAATTTGGACAAGGGCTGGCAGCCAACTTCCTATCTTTGAATAACCTATCCCTGCTGTGCCTTGCTTTATGCAGTGAACCCGGGGGATGAAGCTGAGAGCAGAACACAGGGCAGGAGGGGACTGCTCTTACCTTGACAACAGAGAGCATTCCCTCGTTAGTCTGGGGGTTGGTGTGGATCTCGAAGCTCTGCCCTGGGTTCCCGTTGATGATGGAGTAGACAGCTCTCCAAGCCCCCGTGGCGGGGTCGTCCCGGTCACCCACGGTCAGGTTCACTATCACACCTGTCACCCCCTCCTTCACTGTGGCCTGGAACTAGGAACAAACACAGAGGAAACCGTTACCATCTCCACTCAATGACCACACACACACACGAGATATCCAAGGCAGCATTAATTATTTACCCCAGCAGCAGGAAGGTGGAATCCTTGACCGAAACTGAACGTTGTGGGCTTTAAATAATGCATTCTCACTTATGAAATATGAGCACATTTCAGCTGATCTCCACTCAATGGATGGCAGATAAGCAGTGATGTGATAGGAGTGGAGCTCGGGAAGGTTCTGATCACAAGAAGACAGCTCAGCTCATATTACTGCAAAGTGAAGCATGAAAATACCTGCAGTGCTGCATAGCTGCATGTATTCCCAGAAAGGGAACTGAGGGAAGGGGAATCTGCCTTACACAGACCACTCCTGCCTTCAAATCTACTTTTATTTATAAACAAATACAGTTTTGCATTTCACACTCTTTTTTTTTTTTTCATTAATTATTCCACCTTCATTCATTTTTCACTGCACTGTTATCAAGACACAAAACAGGTCTCACAAAAACCATTCCCAAAACATTTTTTTTTGAGGTCTTGCTCTAAGACACTCAAAAATAATTGGACCTCATGCTACCACTTTGTCTGGATAACTAAAAGTCAGTGCTGCTTTCTTTTTGCAGTGGAAGAATTTTTTATGACCTTGTGAAATGAGTCGCTGGACGATTCAACCAGCCAAGCCCCGTAAGAAAATTCTAGTTTATTCTCCATCATTCTTATTTATGTAGGAAAAAAAAAAAAAGCATTAAGCAAACCATTGGAAAAGCTTGTAAGGGTCAGATTTAATAACACTCCTCACCTTTCAAGTACTTGAGGCTGACGTGCTAAAAGCACTGTATATAGGAGTGATAAGATAATACCTGCTTTGGAGGTGGATAAAGCAGGCTGATAACAGACCTAATCCTGAGAAGTGCTGAACATCAGCACTGCCATTACAGATCATTAGGAAATCTTAGCATTTTGAGGGCTTAAGCCTTCAGAAGTCCAAAATTACAAACTTTAATGACAGAAATAGGTTTTGCTGTACGTGTGCACCTTAAGAGCTGCATCGTTGGTGGCAATGCATCACTCAAGGGCAAGAGTCACCCTAGTGGCTTCAAGACCTGAATAAACTAAATGTCTTTTCCTCTGTCTTACAGAACACAAGAAGTCATAACACTGCTGAAGAGTTTGTGAAAATACCAAATCCAGGAAATGGCCGGTTATTAATATATCGATTTCCCAGTCTGGACAAATAGGATGTAAAGTGGATTTCCTCACATGAAAATAAAGAAAAGATGACTATGTCTTCCCCTGTGTTTAGTTATCTTTGTTTTTCTTCTTTTTCCAATAGATTTGATTTATTTTCCCAAACCCTTCTTCAATTTTTCTGTGTAATTTGAGTGCATGCATTCAGTTCAAGTTTTCCAGCCTCAAACCTGATTTCATAAAAGGTTGACATTAATAACTGGCTATATCCAACTTCCTTGGTGTATCTAACAAAGAATTTAAAGATTCTTTTGATTTTGATAGTTAATATGTAACAGGTTGTGATTGAGCTTTGTTTCAGACAGTTCATTAAGCACATTTACAGTTTAATTAACTCTAAATGATAATACAACAATATTTTCACTTGCTTTGAAACAAATTGAAAGGAAAACTCTATTAAGAATCTTGGAAATAACAGAAGAATGATTACCAAGATTGTGTTCCTTCCAGCTCAGCCAAATGTTGTCCCTGTCAAGCAGACTTGGATACCTCTTACTCTGATTGAAAATAGCCAATTAGCCTGATTGATATTTTTATATTATTTCATATTGTCCCAACTTGAGAATGCAGAATATGAGACATCAGAACCATAAGGGTCAGAATTTTTCCCACAAGTGCTCAGTACCCAACAATTTCCATTCAGCTGCATAAAAAGGTGACCAGTCTTCAAGGAGCCTAATACTAAAGAATCTAACCCTTAGATTTGATCAGGCATCTGCTCCTAATTCATATTGATCCTTCAGAAAAATCTTTTCCTTAATCCTCCAGTCTGATTCAATTAAGTGTTCAGTACTCCCTGGCTCACCTTGGGAACTGTAAGAGCTGTTAGGGTAAAATATTAAAAGATATGGTTGTTTTATTCAGATTCATTATTGTGATGCCTGTGTGAGAAATTTATTATTTTTACCCCACCAGTGCCAGACTGATGGAAAGGGTTACCATGGTGTGCCAGCTAGCTCAAAAAACATGGAGTGTCAGGCTAAGGATATCTAAATCCAGGATATCTCAGCTGGGATTGGCTTTCTGCTGCATCCCTGTTTTCTCTTTGTTTGGGGGGAGCTTTCAGGAACTTCAGCTGCAGAGAGAAAGGACACACGGATCTGCTGGGGGCACAGCACTGCTGAGCTTCTGAGCCCTGCAGCTCCAGGAAATGCCAGCATGCACTGGGAAAGGCTGTGCCAGGCCAAACAATTCCAGGGGCAGTGGTACCCTCACCCTTAGCATCCTTCACAGTTTGGAAACAACCACATGAACACAGATATTTGGAGTTGTCTGGAGCATTTGACTAAAATCTCTTCAAGATGGATGGAAAAGCAGAATGATCAGACCACAGAAGTTGTCACAGAGGTCTGCTCTAAATTCATAATGTGAAAAGTGTAATAAATCATAGATTTGTGATTGCAAAAGACATATCTACTGTGAAACCATGTGGCCTAGAAAAATAAAGCGTATTTTATCTAGAAGTTGAACTCTTTTGTCTGTTCAGTCACCTTCATTTAAGGAAAAAACCTCCCAACATTTAGAAAAATCTGTTAAACTTAAACCGAGACCCTTTCAAAAACAAAAATAAAAAAGAGAATTTAAAAAACTATGAAAGGGCAAAAATAGGAATTAGATTTGGAAACAGAGAAAAAATAACCACAAGTTCCTCACATTTCACAGTGAAAGGTTTACACTCTCAAAGCACAGTGCTTAACTGGGAATGACTGAACCAGTGCTCTAAAATAAAACCCCACAGTGGCTAACACAAATAATTGGATCACAAGTTAATTGATTTTACTCATTTTAAATATCTGCACATCCCCTAAGCACCACTATAAATTAAGAATAAAGTAGATGAGTTCAGTACTTTATTTAAACTGCTATCATTTGGACCCATTTTAACACTAATAACTTAGAAGGAGAATACCCTGGGCCAGAGGGGGTTTTTGGGTTTGCTGGAATGGGCTGTGTACATTTCCTGCTTCTGAGGGTTTGAAACGTGAGGTTGACCTGCTCTGTGATGTGCCACGCTGTCATTTATTGTGCTTATCACGCATACAGCCCAGAGATTTTAGCAATTCTGTCATTTTTAAAGTTTTAGAAATATAGGGGAGAAAAAAGACGCACTTCTTTTTCTGTATCCAAAATCTTGGTGCAAAACACAAGGAGAATGGACTGATACAAACTTGGAAGGAAACACTGAGTGAAGAGCAGTTAATGGGGAGCTGAAAGATTTTGAGGAAATGTAGTGATGGATGTAGATGAAGAGAGTGAGGCTTGTGAGGGTGCATAAATAGACTTGAGCACATAACAAGTCAGCAATGTTTGCCATCATGATGGACTGATGGGAAGCAGCCGAGGACACTGGGATTCTTGTGAGGGGTCACCATGGGGGTCCTGGAGGGTGACAAGGAGCTGCTTCTCTTCCTTACAGGACTGGAGTCAGCACAGGGATGGCAGGGAGACCAGGACGGTTCAAAACAGCTGTGCTCACACACAGCCTGGGCAGGGGAGAGAGGCTCACTGCAGCAGACTGCTCCTGCCTTCCCTGGACCTTGCAAGGTTCATTTAGTGGCTGTTTCCTGCTGGAGCCAGGAGGTAACACCGAGTCAATTCCACTCTGAGCCCTACAATGAGCAGGGGACAGAGCACTGGCTGCTCTTATTAGCAGAAAATTCCTCTCCATGGTCTCAAGACAAGCCAGTCTTGCCAGACTCCCACCACAGGGCAGGCACACGAAAAGGTCACTCTGCAAAATGTTATCACCTGAGAATCCAGGCACTGACCCCACCTCAGCCTCAGACTGAGCTGGAAATGCTGGAAAACATAGCTGGAAAACCCAGACCATATGAAAATCTGATTCTTACCTCACAGCCTCATTTAAAGCTCCTATAGTAAATGAGATTTTGTCTACTGACTTCTCAGAGCAGATGAGGAGATGAACCCAAGTGCATCAGAATCCCCTGAATGTCTCCTGTCCAGCAGCAGTGTCAGCAGGCACGAGCAACACCTTGATGAAGCCACTGAAAACCTGTCTCAGAGTGGGGCACTGACACCCAAATTAAAGAGCTGCCACAAGCAGCAAACACAAAGCAAGATAAACGTGCCTGGGGTGGGTGATCACTACCCAATGGCTCATTAGGATTCTGCACGCTGTGATTCCCAATCAGGAACAAACAAATTAAAACCCTATGTCAGTTTGCATTTATCAGGGTGATATTCCAGTGGAAGGTATTCTGTGCTGCTATCACGAGTTTGTCTCCTCTTCTATAGATCATAAAAGATGGAAAATAATGGGGTGTATTAATTCATATGCCTGTGTTAGAAATTCCACAGAGAAATTGTATAATTACAATTATCTCCCTCTGCTGAAGCCCTCTGCCTTTGTGACCATATTTTGTCTGTCTAATTCCTTGAGAATGTGATGGCAGGTTATAGAATCTCTTGCAACCTGCTTGCTTTTTTTGCCTTTTCCCTTGCACGCTGTCATTCACTACAAATGCACCTGAGCTCCCAGGATTTATTTGCCAAGGAGACAATGTATTTTCCATAGCTCTGTACCTGGAACCTCTCCAAGTCCAAATGAATTTTCAGAGTGGTCACAAGGGTCTGCATTCTGGATCAATCAGGAATGAGAGCCTCATAAATGTCAGAAATGAGCATTTCAGGTGGAATTCAGTGGGACACGAAGCCCCGTTTGCCAGAGAAGGATGAACCATTGGGGCTTGAGGCAGGGGAGGCCCAAGGAGGAAATGGGATTTGTGCATTGTCCAAAGTGGTGCTGCTGATCCTGCAGCCACTTTCCTCCCACCCCAAGGTGCTGCCCTGGGCCCCTGGAGGGCTGGAGAACTGCACCTGAGCAGGATCAGTTTATACCAAACCCTCCACTGGAGCAATGTAATGGGAAATGGTGTGGTCAGGGTGAATCGGAACTTGGTGCTACATCTCCCTAATCTCTTCTGCAGATTTTAAAGGTATTTTCCTTCTTAAGACCATGCCCAGCCTTTGCTATGTGGACACAAACATCACCTCTATTTCACTGCAAAAATATCTGTATTAAAGTGATGGATTGGGTTGATGTAAGCTGCACACCAAGCAACACATGAAACACTTGGAAAGCCATTTAGATGAAAGACACCACATAAATATAAAGCATTATCATGGTATGACAAGAATTTGATGGTGTAAACGAGATGCAAAGCAAAAATTATAGCTGTGAGTCACCTAAACAGGGTTTATAATTGTCATTGTCTTACTGCCATTATGCTGGCTCTTAGGCACTGCATTATTTCTTAACTGAAAGTGTTTCTTTCAGCTTATTCTGTATTTTTTTTTCTAAACACATAATATTATTCCACCTCCCTGGTGAAATTACAAAAAGAATTCAATCATAGCTTAGGAAAAAAACCAAACTAAAAACAACAACTTTTCAAATATATGAAATTGACCATAACAATTTTGGATGCATTTTCAGTTTTTACTTTTGGATGATTTTTCACAGCTTCTGCATTGTAAATGCCTTGTGATCTTTCAAGGCACACACCAGTTGCTTTACAAAGTAAAAGCAGGACTCTGTAATGAAGGACAGAATGAATATTTTTTGTCTGTAAAATCTTTGTCTGCAAGTCTGCAACCAGAGCAACCAATCTGAAAGATCAATTAGGTAAAAGGAAGGGTAAGGATTCAATTCTGCTCTCTGGAACACGGCTACGGTGTCTGCAGGCTCTGAACTTGTACATTTTTATAGAAAAACACAAAGGTGCTGAAAACCATGGATATTCATCATGAATGAGCAAAAAAGGGAAGTTTCAGCATGGCTTCATTTTGTCTACTTGGAAAGGTACTCAAAGAAACAAAAACCTGTTAATTAGGCTCCAGGTAAAAGTCCCTCTGGGAAAACCCCCTGGTTTTACCAGGTTAAAGCCAAACCATTTCTGGGACTGAGACCACTTCAGGAACTCTTCAGGAACTAAAATTCAAGATTGAGTTGTACTGGGTTAGAATAAAAAAAAAAATAATGGGGTAAAATGGAGGGGGGGAAGGAAGGAAAGGAAGGAAAGGAAGGAAAGGAAGGAAAGGAAGGAAAGGAAGGAAA
>VZUI01061912.1:0-18995 GCA_013401135.1 Cettia cetti
GCAGAAGATAAGGGAAACACTGCCCCACCTGGTTTCAACAGCTCATGAAGATGGTGATAGAATACATACTTCGGGCACTTCTTACATTTTAACCTAGGACAAGGAGGAAGTGGTGTTGTTAGGAGGTTTATATACTTGTGCAAGGTGAGTAGGCTTTTATAGAAGAAAGGAGGAAATCTTTCCTAATGAAACTTGTTTTCTCTGCTGAATTTGAATAATCTGTTTGCAGGCATGGAGGTGGAAGAGATGGTTGACTTGTTTGCTTGCTTTTTTTTTTTTAACAGTGCAGGTAGGTTACTCATCTCTGGAAAAAAAAAAAATTACATTTCCTGAAAACAGGAACAGAGGAAAAGGGAGCTCTTCAGAAATGGATGAGGCTGTACCTTAAATTCTATGCAACTTGCACAAAAATGTTGGGTGGCTGATAGTATTGAGGTATTTTTAAGTTCTCTGGTAAAGAATTGTTCAGAGTTTTGCAGTTGGAAATGAAGTGGTATCTGACCTGAAGCTAAAGCACACTTGGAGATTGTTTTTTCATAATTTATTAGTTGTTCTGAACTGAAATTCTTTAAACAGTCTGAATTGCAGCTTGGGGTGCTCAAACTGAGTTTCTCTATTGGAAGGGTGAAGGAAAGCGTGATGAAGGTGAATTGTATAACTTAGCTGGAATCCTGGCTGAGTAAGTATAAGAGTGTTAATACATGTGTTATTAGCACTTGGATAGTTGAATATGAGTAAAAGCCCCAGCCTATAAATCAGGCCCTGTCAGTGTTTACAATACTATTTGTTCTTCTGAGAGGAGGCAGATGGAGTGGTGATAGCTTTGTCCTCAGGGAAAGCTGATGTGGAGCTTTTTGTAGGGGTCATGATGATCTTTGCAACAACTGGAAAATCCAGTATCATTCTCTTTTTTCTCCCCTTTTTGGGGCTTGATCTTGGCTCTTCCAAATCTTAAGAGTCATAGAATAATTTAAGTTGGAAAAGACTTCTAAGATCTTTCTGTTCTTTAGGCAAAACAATGGGAACCTAGGGATCTATGAAAGAGTTTGCAGTGTCTGGGCTATTTTTAAAGACAGTGAGTTCACATAATAAAGGAATATTTCTATAATTTAAAAATAATTTAAAATATCGAAGTATAAGAAAAGACACAAGTGGGGATGAGGAAAGCAGGCTTGTAAATATGAAATATTGAGGAACTCCACATTTGATTATCAGAAGCTAAGCTGCTACTTGGAGTCCTCTTTTCTCATGTGAGCATGAGAGGACTGAAAACTGTCTGGTATATAATGGATGCCTTTTCTATAAAGGTACTGGTAAGCTCAAGAAAAGTGCTGATCAGTTTAGACTTGGAAAACCTATAGATGCAGTAATAAATGAGAGAGTAGTGGAAGCCTGAAGAAATATACTATGGAAGAGTTGGCTTAGCTTTTGGAGGGATGTCATGCCTTAGAAGCTGCCTGAAAGTCCTTGAAAGGACTAAGTTAATGTGGACAAAGGTTGAGATTGACCACATGGCTTTACAAAAGAAATCGTTGATTCTCGAAGGAGTGAGTACTTATGGGATCAGAAGAAAGGGCTTACTGAGGGTAAATAGCACACTGAAAGCTAGGAAAGAACGTGCTCACTTTTAGCAGAGGAAAGAGTTCTGCAATGGAGCCCTTGACAGGTTTTAACATAAAGCTGCAAATGCTGGCTCAGAGGTTCCTGAAGTGCACGTTGTTGGACGGGTGCTCTGGAAAAAAGCATTGCTGTGTTTCTGTGATTCATCACATCTCCTGGGGGTGTGCATTGCTTTCCACTGATGCTGGGGATCCTGCAGGGACTGGCTCAGCCCTAGCCAACTGATCTTCAGATGGCTAATTTAAGTAGAATGAACCCCACTCCAAATTAATGAGTTTATTTCAAGCTAAGAAACATGGGATGGGATTTTTCTGAGTGGTTTGGAAATTCCGCTTCTAGATTTTATTACTTTCACACCTTTTTCTTACACAAAAGGTATTTTAGGATATATAAAGTATAGATCATCATATAATTTTGCATCATTTGTAGTCACATTCAGGAAATGCAAACCATGTAAGAGGGGTGGATAATCCCATCATGTTATTGCTCTGATACTTTAGGAGTTTTTGAGCATTCCTGGGATCCTTCAGCAGCAGATCCAGGTACAAGTGTCTTCCTCTCTGTGATGCTCCCAGTCACACCTATCGCTGCAAGACACCTGCCAGTCCTGTTTCCTTTGAGTTTTCCAATTGTTGATCCTCCTGGGATCCACAAGGGAAATGAACTTGTCTTTCAGGGGACAGTGGCAGATCATGCAAAACATCAAGACCTAAACCATTAAAAAACTGAAGTAATTTAAAAGGATATCATGCTGGCATGTTTCTCTTCCTTTCAGGTGTCCTATGGATCTGAGGAAGATAAGTGGGTTTTTTTTTCCCAAAAGATGTGAGCTATTCATTAGTACAGTGTGATTTTTTTTTTGGTTGGTTGGTTTATTTGTGTGTTTTTGGTGCAGGTTTTTTATTTTATTTTATTTTATTTTGCTTTTTCCTTTTTGTCTTCTAAATAAACACAATTGAGTATGGCCATGCATGAATAGCTCTTTCTGGAATGAAGAAAAATAAGTAAGTAACTATTTCTTTGAATAGTTATCCAGTGAGAGATTAATCCAGAACAACAGTTTATTGTATTGGAACTTAAGGGCAAAGCATAGACATTCATTTTTAAGCAAATGTAATTTATTTTGTAAAAGTATAATGAGATGTAGTAAACAAACCACAAATAAATTAGGCAAGCCTAGAGGAAAAGGCA
The DNA here is from genome assembly GCA_013401135.1 of Cettia cetti. Classification (NCBI taxonomy): domain Eukaryota; kingdom Metazoa; phylum Chordata; class Aves; order Passeriformes; family Sylviidae; genus Cettia; species Cettia cetti. Next base: position 2,812 of record VZUI01061912.1, read on the forward strand.
AGATGCTTGCAGTGGGGGCTGTTTCTATGCACTGCCATTGTTTTTTCCTCACAGAGTGTATAGTTGTTTTGAACTGTACAACAGCTCTGCAGCATCTCCTATTAAACTGAGCAAACTGAATTTTGCAGCCCATGTGTATGGCTCTGTAAAAAGAGCTGGAGTGATGCTTCCTGTGGCCAGATGGTGAGAAAGGTGTGTGAGCCCCTGAAGCTCCTGGTTATGGCCCCAGGTAGGCAGAGCTGTCTCTTCTCCCCAGAGACCTGGCAGAGACTCGTGGGAGGTGATGCCTCATCGGTTCTGCTGCTATTTGGGAAGAGCAGGATCACAGTGCCTTCAGACACTAGAAAACCTTCCTTAAGTCCACTAAGTCACTTTGTCAATGCAGACTTCTGCATGGGACTTCTGTTTTATACACATGCTGTCTTTACCTAGTAGAGGAACTAATGAAGTAATAATCTTTAATAATTTGTTATCTCCACGCAATTCAGGGCATTTAGATCTCTCTCTCTCTGTTGTTTTTTCCTTTCCTTCCCTGCCCCTCCAAGCCCTCCAGCTAATCAGGATTTATTAAATCTTTCCAGATTTCTGAGGAGGATTTTATTCTTAATGATGCAAAAGAATTTTAATGTAGCACTTGCTAATGGAAAAGCTCTTCTTAATTACCACTGGAAACTTCAGCCCCTGAGTGAAAACTGAGTATCTGGTAGCTTTAAAGCTTTCCATGTGAGAGAGCTCCTCCTCCCCTCCAAGCTCCCACTCTGTTTCCAATAACGTGTGCGGGGCTCTCCAAAAACGTAGCAGTGATCTCATCCGGTAAAAACCCCTGTCAGTACCAGCCCAAATCCTGCATTAGGCTGTGTCTGGCTGCGGGGGCATCAGGCTGCCACCAGCAACCTCTCCCCCACGGCAGGAGAGATGCCCGAGGCTGGGGCACGCTGCCCTCCTGGAGGCAGAGGGGAACAGAAAGTGTCTGGGGCAGAGCCGGGGGCTGGCAGGGCTGGCAGGCAGCTGCTTGCAGCCTGGTGTCCTGAGAACAAGACCTCTGGCACAGCTGCCACAGCTCACCCCCAGCAGCAAGAGGGTTTGTCCCCTCCCCTCCCACCCATCGGACAGGCCGTGCTCTAGTGATACACTAGGAGAAGTAGACAGTCAGGAATTTCCTAAATAGCAATGCAAACTAAAAGGGGGGATTAGCAGATGGGGTTTTTCTGTCAAAATGGAAGAGATTAGGGAATCTTTTCCTCGTCTTAGATATATGACCTACTGTGTCCAGGATGTCTTTTCATATGATCTTTATATAAGTCAGTCTCTGGCCCTGAATGCTGTGTTATTGAACTCTAGGGTACAATATATGATCTCCAGTTCTACATAAATAAAAGCAAGTCTTTTCAGCTGAGTAGTCAAATGATGTTGAGGGAGTTTGAGTTCAAGAAGAGTGATCTAATTTGACTGTTAAAAAATTAAATAAAAACCCTGAAAAGTTTAATTATGCAAAGATTATGCTATGATTGTTAAACTACCAAAAATTCTCAGAAGAACTTGTTGGATGGGTAATATTTTGGGCAGCTGCATTAACATCAAATGATGGTTTGGAAAATTCAGTTTTGGATATTTGTGGTGGGTTTTTGCAATTAAATGTCTGTGCATGAGCTTACCAAACTGAGGTCATTTGGATGTATACACGGTTTGGAAGGTAGAGTTGGAGATAAAATCAGTTGGATTAAAATACAAGAGGAGAAAGACATCATTGGGTTGTTGTGATATTAACTTGCAAGGAAACATTTTTTTCTGTAAGCTCACATGTGTAGTCTCAGAATGAAGCACCAGCTGTGTCTATCTCTGGAGAGATCTGGCTAACAATGCATGTCAGAAAAAATTATAGCATAATTTATTCATACCTCTCAGAACAGCAGAAATAAGGCTGAACTCCATGTGCCTGAAAACAAAAGGTTTTGTATTAGTTCCAATCTTGTCCGAGGATGGTCTATAAGAGTGATAAAATGCCATGGCAAAGAAAAAAAACCAAATTAAAGCATAGTTCCTAATCAAACTCTGAAATAAGTGTTAAATTCAAGGAACAATGGACTTGTCAATTCAAGTGAGAGCAGCAAGCTCTGCAGCACAAATTTTTTTCCTGGCTCTGAGCGTTGGGGGTGTGGGGTGAGTTTGGGACTGACTTGATCAGGCCAGGATGGCTAAAAATCAAGTTCCATTTAATTTTTAAGTCAGTTTTTAGTTGTGTTTTCTGCCAAGGTTATTCTTCAGTTAGTCTTTCAGGAGGGGAGACCAGCCAAAAGAAAACAAGGAGTCTTACATTCAATGTCATATCTTGCAAGAGCTATTCTTTGGCAGGGCTCTGTTCTGGCAGTAAAGCAGGAGATGGATGGTGCTTCTTCAAGCATCTTTCCTCAAAGAGATGTTGCAAAATGGTGTGAAGAAACAAGCCAGAGTATCAGGCTGGATGATTTGGGGGAATTTCTTAGGCTGGTATTTCTGTAAGAAACCAGTAGAAAGCCCTTGTGTTGGGATTGTTCTACAGTTAAGGAAAAAAAAGAGGTCAAGTTACTGGAAATATGAAAAATACCAAAAGTGATAGTTTCCTGGCTAGTCTTGGTTTGCCTCAGAAATGCTTTGGTGATGCTGTTCTTCCAATAAACATTAGTATAACAAAACACATTCTGTTTCCAGCACTTCTGGTGGTGACTCTCCTCTCAAATGTAATTCTCCGTTGTCTGGTTTGGTGAGGTGGTTATGGCACTCTGCCAGCACCATTCCTCTGTCACTAAAGCTATGTCAACAGCCATGACTAGCTGAGCTGGCAAGACAGAGATGGCATTTATTGCTCACATAGTCTGTTTTTTTTTTTTTCTTGGACATCATAGTTTTGGGTGGAAAAATGATGATGACTATTTGGTACTTCTCTTGCCTGTGGTGAGCAAAACCAAGATACAAAAAGCAATGTAAGAATGCAAAAATCAGTAGCTGCGAGTACTTTGAAAAATCCTGAATAAATGCAAGCCTAACTTTAATCTTCAATGGTTTGCCTTAGGATGAATTTTCATGTTCATACACATCTCTCCGTAGCATATCAGTTCATCTGGAGAATGGAATTCCAAATGTACTGAAACACTTTTCTTTTTTCTTTTTTTTTTTTCTTTTTTTTTTTTTTTTTTTTTTTTTTTTTTTTTTTTTTTTCTGAGGCCAACAGGTGGTTGATTTAGCATGGGATAAGTATTCTGTGTTCCTCCAAACTTTCTCTTATGTTTGAGATATCATGTTATCTAAGTCTTGTTCCAAAGAGATGTTTAAAATTAAAAAGCAGATGAAACGGGAGAGCAAAAAAACACCTCTTGGTGAAGTTAGAATTACTCCGAACAATGTGACTCAAAGAGCAAGTGTTCAAATGCATCTTGTTTATCAATGCAGTATGTACCACAGCTGTCTGGAGGACATGAGTGTTTGGTGCTTGTAGGGAGTGTCCTAAATACAAATTAGGGTTACTGTGTCACTGCTGATCCCTCATTCTGGTACCTGTAGCCTCTGCAGAGTGCTGCTCTTCTCTTAGCATTTTACATTTAAAGAGTAGGAGGAAGGAGAGCAGGAATATCCCACCTTTGCAGATAGGAAACAGAGAAGCAGAATAAGCCCTTTGGCTGGGAATATTCAGGAAATTTGCTGGCAAATCAGGAAACTGGTTTGGCACATGCTAATCTTCATCTTCAACCTGAGCAGAACACCCCTCTTTTTCAAGAACATCATTATTTAATTATGTCTGTTTAGGAAACTAAATTTAATCCTCTGTGTCTGAAAAGACATCCTGGCTCATCTGGAAATTTAAATTATGATTTAAAATAGCTACAAGTCAGTGTTTACTCATACAGTATTATCTGCTGGAAAAGGCATTGGATATGCTAGTTACAAATGTACAAGTCAAGCAGTTACAATACATTGTGCCCATCAATTGTTTCTGCTAGGGAGCACAGGCTCAAGGGAAACACAAACATGAATATGAATTTGTCTTTTAGTTTGGGGCTCTGGAATGTTTCTGTTCTAATAGTGTTCTAAAAAAACCAAAACATTGACTCTTTCCCAGCAAAGTTATAAATAGAAAGTTGGTACCCTCCTTCTTATACAGAAAGATAAACTGCAAAAGGAGATTGTTCACAAAATGAAAAAACATCCAATTTAAAATGCTGATGTTTAACTTGTGTCTCAGAGCTACTGCACTTCTGCAACAAGCAGCTGCTATTTTTCCTTCATTTTCCCATGTAATTGATTTATTCTCTTGACTGAGAATGGCATGGTGCAGCACAAACAACACAAATAGTCCTTCTGACAGTGGCCCCTCTGTGCCTCTGACAGGTGAGCTGATGGTGATTCTCAAGCAGCTTTGGGGCTGTCAAACCATGCAGCCAGAATCCATTAGTGACATAGGTCAAAATGTACTTCTGGTCCTGTTTTAGAATTACAGAACCATTTAGGCTGGAAAAGTCCTCTGAGATAATTATCACACCATTAACCTAGAACTTCCAAGTTCATGACTAAACCAAGTCCATAAGTGCCCCATCTACACAACTTTTAAATATCCCCAGGAATGGTGAGTAATTCCTTGGACAGCCTGGTCTAGTGCTTGACAAACATTTTTGTGAAGAAACTTTTCCATCCAAATTTCTGGTTCAATCCATTTCATGTTTATTTGGGTCTGGAACTTGCTTTGTAGATGATACAAAGCTGGGAGGAGTGGCTGATACTCCAGAGTGTTGTGCTGCCATTCAGAGGGTCTTGACATACCAGAGAAATGGTGACCAGGAACCACACAATATTCACCAAAGGGAGTAAGTATGAAGTCCTTCCTCTGAGAAAAGGTAAATCCAAGCACCAGAATATTCTGGAGTCTGACCAGATGGGAAGCAGCTTTGCAGGAAAAAAGCTGGGGCTCCTGGTGGATAGAAAGTTGATGTGAGCTGGCAGTGTGTCCTTTGGCACAGGCACCCAGCAGCTTCTTGAGCTGCACCAGCAAAATTTTTGCCAGCGGGTTGAGGGAGGGGAGCCTTCTGCTCTGCTGAGTCCTGCTGGGGCCAGGGGGCCGTCTCCACTTCTGGGCTTCCCAGCACAAGACAGGGGGTAGTAGAAGGAGGCCAGCAAATAACCACATGATGAAAGGATTGCAGCATTAAAATGAGAGTGAGAGACAGGGAGGTGTTGCCTGACTGGGGTAAAGATGGAAACTGACCCTGCTCAGTGGTATCCTGTGAAAGGAGGAAAGGCAATGTGCTCAACTGGAGTGCAGGAAGAATACTTGGAGACTTTGCTGTGAAGATGTTGAAAGAGATTGTCTAGACAAGTTGTGGAGTTGACATCCTTGGGAGACATTAAAACCTGACTGGATGTAGTCCTGAGTGGCATGCTGTAGCTGACCATCCTCTGAGTGGGAGACTGGGTTAAATGATCCCTAGAGGTCCTTTCCAACCTCAGAAATTCCCTGATCCTGTGACTTGTAACCTCATCTTACAATATACAAATTCTTATTCTTCATCATATTTTTAATGATATTTGATATTTATAGGATTTACAACTAAAGGACTATTGAGAAGCATCAGCCACAGCTAAGGCTCCCAGGGAGCTGTTTGTACAGGTAGACAAGACTTGCTATCATGAAAGAGAAGGGCAAAGAAACAAAGGGATTTGCTGAAGGCAAGCTATAAGCATCATCTTCCTCACTCCTTGCACAGTACTCTATTCACAAGTAGGTTTTTCTCCCTCCTCCCACCCCCCAAAAACATTCTAGATTTTGTTTCTAAGTCTACATGGGTAAAAAATGAGGTATGAATGCACAGATCTCACTTATAAATTTACTACTATAGATTATATTTCTGAAACAAGTTTGCCCTCTATTCAGCAGTTGAGGGAAACAGAGGTACATTCATTCTGTGAGAACCTCTTCAAAGGTCCATTCACAGCCATTCATGGGAAGTGCTACATTGCTGGGCATGTGTGAGAGAAAAAGCACTTTAATTGAATGCATGAGTATCTAACTGACTGCCAGATTGTGAGTGGCCTCTGTGCAGGCCCAAAGTTGCACATGTCCTGCTGGGAGCAAGAAACTGCTGTAGAGACAAGCCATCCTCTTACTCTGTGAGCTGCCCAGTAGATCAGGCATTGCAGAATGAAGACAAATCTCTTGAGGTGGCCATGGGAACTGAAGGCAAGGCTTCTTGCAATACACATCATTCATTTGGCTGAGGGACTTCCTAAATATGGCTTCTATCTGTGTAGAGAGCTGTGAGCTGTAGGTACTCTGAATAGAGCTGAATGCTTTCAGGTTTGTGTAGGAAATGCTGGACGTTAAGTCTAGTCTGGGGTACGAAATTACCGTCATGTTATTTTTAAATGTGGACATTTTTCGCTCTACCTTTGCTTGCTTGTTGTACAGTATGTTTCATTTCCTGTCCTTCCATTATTAAAAGCTAATTTACTTATGTTTTCCTTGAAAAATACCCTGATGGATACTGACTAATAATGCAAGGCATCCACAAAGAAAGTGAAGAGAATGGGCGAAGGCAGCAGGGTTATTTGGGGATGCACTTAACGCTGTTCATTAAAAATATGTGAATCTGCTTCAGGAGATTTGATAAACATTGATTTTGCTTGTAGAGAGCAAAAGATAAAAAGCAGCCCCCCTCCTCTTTTTCTGCAAAATGAAAGGAACTGATGTAATTGTTCTAAATCCGATACAATGAAGTGCTATTGGAGCACTGCCAGCAGTGTATTTCCTGCCAGGGTCTGCTCCTCCAATCAGTTTAATTATGAGCAATTGTTTGGGTTCTGCTGTGAAGAAATATTAGAGAATGGAAAAAAAGAACATACTTTAGGTCACTATTTTGCAACTGATTCATGGTTTGGCAGAAACCATTAACTAGATTTTATGCTTTACAACACTGTAATAGTGTCATTGTGGATCAACCTTGCCATATAAGCACATACAGCACAAATCCACCATTTATTTTGACAAGGTTTTAGTTGAAGCATTTAAAAAATGCTGAAATAACATCAGCTATTGGCTAGAATTTTTGGTTAATCATGTGCCTACTCTTATCCAAGGGATCTAAGCAGTCTATGAAAAACTGGCTATTGTTAATGTCTCCTGTGTTTATCTGTCATGTCAAATTTTTATAATAATTTTTCTTGTGCTTGACACACTTCTCATGTCTTCCTGCTGCATCCAGAGGCATTTTGTAATCCTAGATCAGTTCTTTTGGAGGGGCAGACTGGGGAAAAATGGTTCTTCTCCCAGCTTGGAGGATTTCTCTCCTGTTTTTCTTGGGATGCTGAAGACTTAATTAAGCTGACAGTACTGCTCTGGAAGTGAGTCCTGATTAACGTGTACTTCAGCATGTGTGGAATGGTTTCAATGCAGACTAGAGAGGGTGTTTACTGCGGCAGTGCCTCTGTGCTGAATAGTCTCCATGCAGAGATCTTGCAGGACAAAGCCCAAAATGCCTGTTAGTGCTGCTCGGCAGCCTGGTCAGCTGCCAGGATGGGAGCAGGCGGGCACGGCACTTGGCCGTGGAGAGGGGGAGGTTCTCACATGGCTGAGCCTGATGTAGCCATCTTGATGTCATTCCTCTCCTAGCAGAGAATTTCAGATTTCAGACATTGTCAGATACAACTGATCAGCAAACTAGAAAAAAACATCCCTTGGAATACAGAAAACAAAGAAGTCATAGCACTTGTGGCAAGTGTTAGTCTCAGGGGTTCATGCCTAGATCTGATATGACATGCTGCAAGAGCATGCTCCCTCCAGGAATGTTATATCTGGATCCTGTTCCAACAGAGGACAAAAGATGCACTTGTTTTCATATTTGCTAATGGAAAATGTTCCCCCCCCCCCCCCCCCCTTTGTGTGAGCTGTCTACACACTTTTGTTTTCTGATATCAGAACAAATCTTGGATAACTAACACATCACTCCTTGTACTGAGTAATATAGCGTTAAAGCAAGTAAATTGTGTAAATGCTGCAGGTGGCATTTTGCATCTCTGCCAGGTTCTGCAGTCTTTATATTAAGCATTAAGCATAGTTTCTTAGATATAGCTTAAGCCTGCAAAGTTCAAGGGGTACAAGGGTCCAGCTGTTTGTAAAAATGTGGGGATCCAGCTGCAAATCATCTGCGACTTGGGCTGCTCCAATTCTGCTGTTAAAATGTGAGCAGTGGTAATTTCCAGCAAGAGAGTTCTGAATTTCAACAGAGTTCAGAAATAATAGCAAGAGGAACAGAAGTCCCTTGCTTGGATCCTATGTTTGGTACTTTCTTACATATCTGCTTAGCTTGAAGATCATTTGAGAGATCATATTTTGCCTGATGGTGTGCTGCACCTCAGCTACCTAAACATGCCTTGGAAAATAATTTTCCATCAGGAAGCATTATTCTGTGAATACAATTCCTTCCCATGAAGAGATGTTGCAGAAGGAACAGTAATCTTGGTTGTTCCAGGAAACAGAGATAGGGCAAATGAAACTGCTGTTTAGAAAAAGTAGGGTCAAGAGCGTAATTGGAGATAAAGAGATAAGATCATGTGATGCATTGTAGATATTATCAGGGAAGAAGAGATTAAAAGCACTCTATTCTAGGTCAGTTGAAGAAAATAAAACCATGAAATACTATTTTATTCCAGCCATTGACATACTAATAAATAAGGGCAGAGGTGGGTCTCGTAAAGAAATTTCCATTACCACTGATGTTTTTAAGAGCTGTATTTTGTCTAAAAATAAAATTTGTTATGTTGCCAGATTTATAACTTTTATTTTTTCGAGTCATATTCTCAGAGTTACCCAGGAGAGTGTTGTTGATTTCAGAGCATGGCTAAGACCTTCTCTGCTGCTGCCGCCTTCTGCTGTACCCTCTGGAATGGTCAAAATGAGATGAGTGCTTACCTGGTCCTTTTACCAGTCCCATTATACCGCATAACATTACCTGCTGATTGGAAGATTTTTGTGTCAGGGGAAGTTGTGTCCCTCTGACATCCCCTGGCTGTTCAGTGCTGAACCTCATTTTTCCTTGTACTGCCTCATCACAAAGTTTTCACTTTCTAAGCTGCCTCTTTTTCTAAACAATTTATGACTGCTTTGAAAAGCACAGTTCCCTAGCATAACATCCATTTGAAAGCTGGTATTTGTTTTATTTCTACATTTTCTCTTCCCACCCTTAAAAGCATAATTCTATAAAGGATGTCCCCTTTTCCTTAACATCAGCCTTTGTTTATTGTGGGTCTTTGGGAGAAACCTTGTTTAACTTTTTTTGTAAATCCAAGGAAACTATTCCAGGTATATTGCCCCTGCAGTGATTCTGGCAGTGTGCCAAGACATAACTCCCTTATTTTCTGGGAGCACTCCTCCTCACATTGGTCTGTCTGCTTGTTGCATTTTTTGCTACGGTTTCTACAGATTCCTCAAGTCTGGAGGTGAAATTTATTGGTTAGCAAGCTAAATATTCAAGTTACAGAGAACTCTTGAAGAAAAAAAAGAAAAAAATTAACTTTGAACTTACCACTTGTATTTTTCTGTTACTGTCACTATTTTATAGCAATGGCTGGAGTTGGGTATTAACGCCAAGGAACATTTTGGTCTCCATATAGCATTTACCAGTAAAGGTTTATATGGTCTTTGCGTACAGCTTAGTATATAGACAAACTGTAGCATGACAGTATTCAAGCAATGCCTGAGCACTGGTACACAGTCCCATCTGTAGCATTAAGTTGTTGATTCAGGCCAAAATCTCACCAGAAACCTTTCCAGTTCTTGCCTTCGCATTCAATTCCTGGGACCAGTCTTCATCTTGTGCTAATAGCTGTTTTGGAGACAGTGCCTGCCCTCACCTCCCTTTCTGCTGGGTGGATTTAGTGGTAAGGATGTGAGTTGCTCTGTGGCATCTGGCCTGAGTGCTGTAGAATGGTCCCAGTCCTGGTCAGTGCACAGCTGCAGCCATGGTGCTCATGGTGCCATCATGGAGAATCTGCTGGATACCAGCCTGCCACAGCCCTCGGGGGAGGAGTTTTATGGATTTATTAATTTTCCTTCAGAAAAATATCATGGAAGATCCCAGTACATCAGCACTGTGAAAAACTGAGTGAGCTGTAGTTGATTTGCACAGGCTTACTCAAATTCCATTTTGAGACCTGCAATAATTTTCTTCCACGTGATTTTCTCCTGAAAACCGGTCACGAGGCAGTGCCTGCCTGCATGTGTCCCAGCTCCCCTGGCTCAGTGACTTCTCTTGGTCCGCACGAGGTGCCCTGTGATCCTCCAGTAGCACTGGCTTCATGAGTGCCCTCAGCTGAGGGACACACGTGCTTTGGATTTGCAAGTTGGTCTTTTCAGGCTGTTTCCACACAGCCCCCACACACACTCTGTTCTGTCTCATCACAGAGCTCTTGGGTCTGTCCTGCTGCCATGAGACAAGTGCTCCCATCCTCATGCAGTGCTTGTGCACAGTGGTCACAGGTAGGGTCCTTCAAAGTGGCCCCACCTTTTGGATGTTTTTCACTTCTCTGACGGTGTTGCATTCATGGTGTTATTATTTCATGGTACCCACTGATTGAAATATCCTGTGGTGTTTTAAAGGGCCTTTATTTCATTATATGGTTCCTCAGTTTCAGTGGCTTTTCATGTATTTAAAGTAGACAAAAGTCTCTGGAAAGGCGTTGATACTTCCTCTTCCCCCCTGTCTATTTCCTTGCTGTGCCCTCACCAAAGGAACTCAGCAAGTGAGCTCCTGCTCCTACAAGGGGTCTTTAGTACATCCATACAAGACAAAGCAGTAGCACCTTCCTGGGCCTCCACAGGCTGGTCCTTTCCACCCAGCCCATTTTCATAGTTTGTGGGATTTAAACTCCCAGAGATACCCCAGCAGAGCAGCACTGTGGCTCTGGCTGTGCCTGGCAGCTTGAACAGACCAAAACGAAGATTAATTGACTTGATCTGACAGCATTAACGTGCCACTGAGACCCACACTAATATCCCTGTGCAGTCTGTAGGCCTTACAGAATATAATCAAAAGCTTCTCTGTTTTCCTATTCTGTCTCTGACACTGGCCAAGAGCAGATGCTTTGGCTAATGATGTTTATATCCAGGCCATCCTGCTAGGAGTCACCATCAATACTGCTAAAATGACTATCCTACTGTATGGTAAGTATAGGACATTAAATAAGATTGATGGTAAAAGCCATCTACATGATATAATGCAAGGGACAGTGAAAGAAACTCTCTGGGTACTGCTGTAATAAAATTATTTCAAGCTCACATTTATTGCAATTTATCTGTTTCAATTTTTTTCACCCTCAAGAACATTAAAATCCTTTCCATGGGTCTCTCAATTCATCCCTCCTTTCATGCTCTTGGCTAGATTATAAGCCCTGCAAGCAGGACTGGCTTTGCACCCTAAAATGCATACTTTAAGGATTTTAAAATTTCCTATTTTTAGAATTTTTTTGTTGGTCAGGCTACTTTACTCTGCAAATCTGTCATAAAGACAAAAACTTTTTAAGCTTTTGAGAGACCTAAATGTTCTTATCAGAAAATAATAATGTATTATAACCAAAATAGTAAAAATCCATTTCATTCTTTTTCTAATTATAGAGCAATTTTCCACAAGTTAAGCAATAAAAGTACTTGTCTGAAGGAAACTTAAGGTTTTGTTTTTGGGGGTTATTTGCTTTGGATTCAAAACAAACTTCTACACTTTGGTTAATTTTTCCTGCTTTGCCTCATAAGAATTCTCCTTTGTTTGCCATCTGCTCTGTAGCTCTGTAGCTGAAAATGTGAAACGTGAAGATGGAGACTCTTATGGAAGCACTAGTACTATGATTGGTACTATTCTTCACAATGTAGATTTAATTCCTTTGTTTTTATATATTTTTTAAATCTGTGCCTTCTTTCTGTATGAACTTTCCTTGTTCTGGTGTGGTTGCTGTCCAAGTGGAAAAAGCATCTAAAAATGAATTGCTATAGCTTTCAGGTGCTGATCTTCTAAGTAGTACATAGACAAAAATTATTGTGGTTATTTTCTGTTATTTGTGTTGCTTCTGTTCAAATATGTTGAAGGGAGTCCTGTCCTTCTGGGTATGCTGTAATTGTCCCAGTTGTTGGAAATGCAGTTTCCAACAAAATTTTGGTTTTGTCTATCTGGATGTAACAGCTGAAAGGCAATCCAGCCTTCCTGTCAGAAGCATCTTCTACACACAAATTCACAGGCCATGCACATGGGCCTGAGAAATCTCTGTTGTACAGATTTGCCATTTTTCTCTTGGCATAAAGACTGAGATAAAACTGCCAAGCATCGAGGGATGCTGCACCAAGACAACTGTCTTATGATGGTGAAGAGTGACCACCACTGGCAGCAGGGACTGCTCTACCCTCTGCGCTGGAATCAGATCATGGTGTTGTTGGACTGGGGATCTGAAACAACTCTACTCTTGGGGTTAAAAAGAAAGACCTCAAGGGAATAAAAACTTTACTATACAAATTTCAGTGTCTGATCAGTAATTAAAGGCCACAACAAAGTCTAGAAAAACAGTACCTGTTTAACTCTGCTTTGTGCCCAGCAAACAACTTGAGGCTTTGCAATTTCTGTAGAAATTCTGCTGCTGTTTCTAGTGCTATGGCATAGGAAGGGATTTTCTACCACAGATGTTAGAGATGTTCTGCTAAACATTATTTAAATACTGATTACTGGTAAAACCAACGGAGAGTATTGGGAATGAGGAAGGAGATGGGATGCTTAGAGGTCTTTGGTGATCTCTATGCCATACCTACTTTGCAGAAAAAGAATTCCTTGCTGTAGGAATTCAGAAGTAGAATTTTCACTGTAGGAATTTAGAAGTAGGTAACATAAAACTCAGCTGTCAAGTGAAAAATACCTGGAAAGCTTAAAAAAAAAAAAAAAAAAAAAAAGGCCACTAGTCTGTTTGAAGCAGAAAATACCCTGTCCATTCTTCAGAAAAACTATACTTTAGACTGAGCAGCAGGGTTAGTTGTGGAAAGAGTAACTACTTTGAATGACCATGATGGGCAGAGAGTGTTAAAGAAGGCTAAAAAATAGACTATGGGGGAAGTGGACAATGAAGCTGGTATCTCCAACCCTCTCATGAGGCTGAAGGTCAGGAGCTGTAAAGAAGCCCAGTCAGTTAAAGGAGGCTAGCTTGACAGAAGCATCCATAGATGGTAATGAAAGGAAGCAATTAGGCCAGCTCCTCCCGTGGTATTCTGGCATCTTTTCCAAGAACAACGAAGAATTTGGATGACAGGATTAAGTGCAGTGCTAGTCTGTGCTAAACCACTGAATGCCTCTGGGAAGCATTGCTTATGCTGGCTTGTCATCCTAGGAGATGGGTAGAAATGTTAAATTACAGGCTGTGATAGGGCCTGACTGTTCATCCTAAGGTGATGTTGGCGTCCTTTGTGCTCCAGCCACCTCTTTCTCTATGGGTGGCTTCAATTTTTGTTATTAATACACTTACTGCCTTTGAAGGAGCTTGTTGACACAGGTAGCACCTCCAGCAGCTATCAGGATCTCTCCTGGCCCAGAGGTGGATCAGCTCATTGTGTGAGTTGTGCCTGCACAAGATAACAGCCCCTCAGCGGGCTGTGGGCCAGCGGCTCCCAGGCGCTCCTGCCCATCCCTGAGGAGCACAGAAAGCTTGCTGGGACATGCCCCAAACCCTCTCCTGCACAGACAGCAGCCATCCCCCTGTCCTCACCTCAGCTGCAGCCTGCAGAGATGGGGTAACTTCAGTAACTTTTATCACTCTGGGCACAGTGGCCTCAGGGCACTGTCAGACTGGAGTGAGACATGCACACGTGCTGCTGGAGCAGCCTGTGCTGAGCCCTGCCAGCTACCCAAGACATTTTGGTCTCTGTGCAACATGTTTCTTTTGCCTCTTCCTTCTGAAAGACATACTTCATCTAGGGTTTTCATTCTCCTGGGTAAGCTCTTATTTCTTGGATGAACTATATTTCAGTTCTTTAAAATTTCAGAGGATGCTTCATGCTAAATGCTGTCTACAGAAAATTTCATCTTCAGCCTGTTCAACATAGATGTCTTTCTCTCTCTGGGGTAAGCAACCCAAATTCAATTTCAATGGAAAAAAAAAATTTTCCCCCCTTTTGCTTACTCAGCTTTGTTTTCTTTTGTTCATTTTATTGCTCACAAGATTGTTAGGTTTATCTGAGAATTTAAAAGCTTGCTCTTTGCGTCAGCCTCTGGGTGATCACAAGTCTCCTGGGTTAGGTGGAAAACCTGGGTGAGTTCCCCACTGCAGTGCTCTCTGCAGCTTCCCAGGCTGGAAAATCTTTGCATGTTTTGTGTGAACTTCACCTTATTTCTCTAGAACATGGAAGAAACAGCTAATAGAAGAAGAAATTGTAAAGCTAGTAGCCAAGCCAGTTTCTAAAGTTAGGGTGGGAAGGTATGCAACTATTTAAAACCAGGAATCTAACCAGCTCCCAGAATAGTCTGGTATAAACCTGTTGGTAAAGAATTTGGATGTTAATGGAGTGCCTAATGGAGGTATCATGCTTCTCAGTCCCACAAGGGTCTTTTCCTCAGTGTCCACTAACACACCCCTTTGCTAATTCTAAACATTCACTCAGGCTCCTTATTTCTCTCCACTTAGAAATGTGACTAAAACCAAGAAGTCCATAACTGACGACAAGACACAAAAAAAGTAGCAGAGATAATGAAAGCATCAAGAAGAAAAGAGACACATGGATGAATGAGAAAACAGAGAAGCTTAACAGCTTTGGTGCAAAGCTGCCAGAAGTTTGACTCACAGGTGAAAGCAGCTCAAGAGACCTTCCTTTTTGATAAGGACAAATGAAGATACTTTAGGATTTGAAGTGTAGGTAATTTTTCAAATGTTGCTTTTATTATAGAGCTGGGCTGGTTGAGACAAACATGCAGTGCTGGGGGGATGATGATGCCAGATTGTATGAGTCAGATTTTGCCCTCAGAAATAGTTTGGTAGGCAATCATAAGCTAAATGTAAAAAGTGCGATTAGATACTAAATTTTATGCCAAAGAGGAAAAGAAAACCAGAGGAACTGCAAGCTGTGGATAAAGTTTTGCAAATCTCAGTACTCAAGAAAGGCACCTAAAACATCAGCCAGCGAGGATTCTGCCAGAGTCCACTAGATAATTAGGCAGAGCAAACAATTAAACACCAGTCTTAAATCATGTTGCAGTATTTTCCTCTGGTTATGGTGATATTTGTTTAATACACTTAAGTTTTTCCTCACAAAGTTAGGAAATGTTACTAGTTTCCACTAGTGAATCTGTTTCAGCATATGCTTTTGTAATAAGTAATGTTATTTGTAGTGCTTGCTCCTTAGTTTTTCTATTGGTATAGATGTTAATAATGTATCAAGAAGTAATTTGGTGCTCAAGAATTAATTCCAGTTTAAAGAAACAGATGAGCAACAGAAATACTCTCATTTTATTGAAATAGTTGTACTAGAGCATTGTGTGCTTCACTATGAATCAGCTCAAATTCACTATCGAGTCTGTATAACGAGTAAGGTATCACCTATTCTCTCAAGTCTAACCTCATATATGGACTTCTTTCATACACATAGCCATCAGATTCCTGGCTTGGGAATCTCTAATACCCTCCCTAATCATTTGGTAACATCCCAAGTTCTGTTTTCCATGGTGAAAGCCTGAAGGAGAAAAAGCCAGTAGTTAAAAACTACAAGTCCAGCAATGAGATGCAATGTCAAAAGTACTGTATAATGAGATGTCCAAAGTGACTATGTTGGTACTTAAAATATTGGGGAAATTTCAGATGTGATTCTGTGGATGCTTTGCTCTCAGAAAAGATGTGGACCAGAGCTGGACAGAGTTCAGAAACAAAGAAATAGAAAGATAGAACTTTAAAAAGCCATGTCCTATGAGTTGAAGGCAGTGGTGATGTTTAGTCTAGAGAAAGGAAGACTGAGGAGAGGCGTGATAACACTGTTAAAATATTTTAAATGATAGTCCAAGGAGGAAGGGAATAGATTATATTCCAGGGGGGAAAAAACACAAGAAGCAATGATGTTCTTCTTGTGGTAAAGGAAACTTCTGTTAAATTTTAGGGGCACATAAGCTGTTCTAATATTAAAGATAGCCAAGGAATGGGGGGGGGGGGGGGAT
>VZUI01061920.1:0-25688 GCA_013401135.1 Cettia cetti
TATCTATCTATCTATCTATCTATCTATCTATCTATCTATCTATCTATCTATCTATCTATCTATCTATCTAATCTATCCATCTGTATATATATGGCTTTTAAGTAAAGCCCTCTACATTTAAAAAATCTCTAAAAAATAGTGTCAAGAACTAACAGACAGTATATCATATTTGTTTTATGTTATTAATGAAGTTAAATAGACAAATAAATGTCTATGAGACTGAAATGCAATTTACCACATCAGTCAAAGGCAGAATTTTTTCTGTACAAATATAAATTTTGGTTTATTGTTAGCTATGAAACTCAACTTATTCAAACTTGTCTTTTCAACTAATGTAAACTTGAGGCAGTTTCATGGGTCATTAAATATTTTGCTAATTTATGGAAAGTAAAATGCAAACTACATTTCATATTTTTCTTAATAAGGATCATGAATATTATTATGGACAGACTGAATAGATTTTATACGTATATCCCTATTAAGTGTTTCTTCCAAATAGAGGATTAATCTCAAGAATGGTTTTGTTATTTAGTTAGCCTTATTCAAAGCAGATTCCCCAGGGCATTTTAATGAGAACAAAATGTGCAGGGAATCACATAGACAAGCTGGTGCACAAGCATTTTGAATTTAGAAGCAATTACTATTAGGCACTTGACTTAGGTTTCTTCTATATCACTCAAAAGAAAAGTCAGAAAACACACTATTTAAGAATTCATATCCATAGAAAATCTTCATCAGATGACCTTAATTAACTACTAGTCAAATAACTACTAGTTAAATAACTGGAAAACGCATTAAGTCTTGAGGAAATTATCTTTGCAAAATAATTAAAAAAAAAAAATAAATGCTTCTAATCAGTATAAATCTTTTTTCAGCTGTGTTTTTATTTTTTTCCGGCAAAGGAGGTTTAACTGAACTATATTACTGATCATCCAAGGCCCCTTTCTAGCAACTTAACTGCTGTCCCTAACTAGTGGTAAATAGCTCAAGCCAAGAGGTCAGTAAGAATTTTCATACTGTTGGCATCCCTAAGATATTCAGCAAACAGGAAAATGGGCAGTGAATTAGGTTGAAAACGATCAGAACTGCTAGGCTAAGATGGTTGTGACCAGCAACATCAAGTCCAGATGGACAGCAGTCACCAGCAATGTGTCCCAGCTATCAGAAATTCAGCACTGTTTAACCTGAGTGACAGGAGAAAAAGAGCACCCTCAGCAAGACTGTATGCTCGACAAAACTCACTGTAGGTGTGTCAGATGGGCATGTTGCCATTTAGAAGGACCTGAACAGGCTGGAAAAATAGGCTAACTAATGGGCTTATGTCATGAATTCCAACAACAGGAAATGCCATGTACTGCCCTTGGAAAGGAACAACATATAGGCAGACATATTACTCAAAGCTGTAACTCGTTCAAATCTGGTCAGAGTTTGTTACACATAAAAACAGATTAATTTGTGACCAATCTGTTGCAATCATCTAATGAAACTACACAGCTGAAGAATATGAAAACGTTAATGCAGTCGTAGAATCACACAGTCACAGGAGGTTTTGCATTTGAAGGGTCCTTAAAGATCATCTATTTCAACCCCCTTTGCAGTAACATCTTCCAAAAGATCAGGTTGCTCAAAGACACATCTAACCTGACCTAGATCACTAAAAGTGATGGGGCATCCACAACTTTTCTGGACAATCTGTCTCAGTGTCTCATCACCTTCATTTTTTTATATATATATATATATTCTATTTATCCAATCTAAACAATCTAAACCTATTGTTTTTCCATTTAAAACCAATCCCTCTCACTACAGACTCTGATGAAAAGTCTTTCTCCGTCTTCCTTTAACCCTCTTTTAAGTACTGAAAGGACACCACAAGTTATCCCTGGAGTCCTTTCTTCTCCAGGCTAAACAAATTAAATGTACTGTACTTACTGCATGCACATATTGCTTCTAGTAACCACAGAAGTTTTTCAAAAGGAAATAATATGCTTGAATTAAATAACAAACATGAATTATAATACAAAGTAATTAACAGAAATTCAAAAACATCAAAAACATCCATTGAGAAAAACACTAAGAAAAACATTAGCTAAAGATTTATTTGAAAGCTTTTTTCAGTCCAATTTTTATAATATTTTGAAAATAAAATAACACTGTAACAGAATGTGGTACACATAGCTTAAGAAAATTTTCTGTGACTTTGACATAGGCAAATTTTGTATCTATTTCAACATTCTTTTTCAGTTCTCATTTAAAAAAGATTTTGTCTGGCCTGATATCAATGTGAATGAAGCAATAGAAACAGATTAGGCATTTTAAGATCAGCATTGAAAAAATCAATTATGGTAATCGTGGAAATGTTAAATCAATGTTTATAATATTGGAAAAAATCTGAATGCACTGTAACATATGCAGGTGAATGAAATACACAGGGGTAGATAACCGAGTGGTAGCAGTGACTTTTTTCTTTAATTCAGTGACACTGTAATCTATTATGTCAGATGAACCCCCTAATTTCTGTTTACATATTACAGTCTGTCTTTGGATGGATTAATTTTGAATGTAAACAACTCTGCCTTTAAAACATGTATGTATTTCCAGTTTCAGTTCACGTGTTTTAATGTGAAACCATCAGGTTTTTCTTTACCGCATTAAAAAAACTTATAATTTTGTGTTAGCATTATTTTCTCAAGAACACTTTGTAGAAAAGTAAAAATCACTGAAATTAAATATGCTTTTTTTTTTTTAGTTTCTACAATAGAAAACAAAAAAGAAAAAAAATTGAAGGAGAGAGAAGAAGTCAAATTATGCCAAGAAGATAAATTGGCTGAAAATGTATATATTTAAACAAGATTTTAAAATCTGTATTATTGTAAAAAGTGTAAATTTAATTTTGTTGTGGTTTTGTTCTGCTCTTATTATCACCTTGTTTGATTTCAGAACAGCTTATTTCAAGACATACCTACCAACATACTTGTGAACTCGAAAGTCACCCTTTCTAAAGACAGGACAAATTTCAAACAATTTAGAAGAGAATAATGGACCATTACTTCCTCATAAACTTGCTAATTACCAAAGGACTGAGATCTATAGCTACCATACATGATGTACTGTCAAAACGATGGATTTGACTTTGATAATACCTCATAGAAGTCAGAAACTTTATGTCCATATATTTAAATTATTACCCAGGTGGCATATTTCTTTTTCTAAAATGTAGCTATTTCTAGCCTTGGGGAAGGCAATGAACTGTCCAGCATTTAATTATTTTTTTTATTATTTTACTTCCATCAGCACAAATGCACAGCATGAACAGGCACATCTGAAGCAACATGAGCTCATTATCTCTGATTATTCGTATCAAGCAATTTTTTGCATCTATGTTTCTCAGTATTTGCTTGTCATCTGAAATCTAGATACATGAAATCTCAAATATATGAAAATATCAGTTTCAAGGTTTGGTTTGAATATGAAAATATCTTTGATTCCTTTCCATACTTTCTTTCCCAGGAAAGCCATCTGCTGCCTAACATGAAAAAATACCTTCTTTATATGTCTGAAAACAGATGCATTTTAAGAATAAGTATTAACTTTTTGTTAAAAGTCATGTTCTTTCATGTAGTTACAATTAACTTCCTTTTGAGTTCTGTGGAATCCAGTTGTCTTCATACTTGTATCAGGAATGCACAACAAAATTCTTTAAAAAAAGAAGTCACTATACGTCTTAAGGAAGTGCATAAAAAGGAAATAAGAATGTCGAATATGTCACTGCAGAGATTTTATGACTCATGGTTATTATTATACAGTGCAATACCTTTGTGGTCTGGAACCAGAAAGCTGGTGTCCCCTCTTCTCTCACTATAGAAGGGGTGAATGGTACTGACTGTTGTCCTGTTAAGTCTGTCCCCAAGAGAGAACCTGGGCATTATTCTGGCTCTACTCTTTGGCAAGCAGTTTTGACAGCGGCATACGCCATTCTGACATGTGGAAACTCTTCTAGGAAATAAGGGATTCATGCTTCTCAATGAAACTTGAACTTTCTGTATGTTTTCAAGTATGAATTTCTGAGTTATGGATATGAAATGGAAAATCTTAGCCAATCTCTGTACTCCACATCTTGTTTTTTTTCAAATAGATATAATATGGAAAGAATGAAAAAAATTGAGAGAAAAGAGATGTACACACATCCTCATCCTGAAGGAAGAAAGAATACAGAAATTGTACACCGTGTCTATATAGAGACAACTTGTGAAGGAAAATACCTCCTTCCACATAATCATTGAGTAAACTGAATGTTTAGCTCCTACCCTCTATCCCTCATTGCAGCACAGAAATATCCTTGTAATGCTAACAATATTTTCAGCACAGAACCAAAACAGTGTTATGCAGAACCTACTGTAAAGAAAATTAGCACTGTTACAGTCAGACCCACTACAAGTGAAGAATACTTTCGGAGAAAGAGGTCATTTAGAATATGATATAGTGGTGAACTTTATACAGTTATGGCAGTAGAATAAATTATCAGTCTATTTTTTCAATGACTGCAACAAAATTTAAATAGTGTTGTAGAGGAAAACAGAAGATATATATACATATTTAATGTCAGAAAACGTTGGCTTCATTAGAAAGGCTTTAAGCTAGGATGGCTGGGGAGAAGATTACAACCAGAAGTGCTTCAAAAAAGTGATAGACAGGTCTGCTGAGGAAAGATGATGAGGAGGCATGAGGGAAAGGGTTCAAAAAGTCAACACAATTGAGACTGGGGTTACATCCAGCACCTGCATGTGGACAAGGAAGTATTTAAAGGGAACCGTGGTGGACAAATCCCTCAAACTATGTCTGGAAACATGTTGAAATGGCAAGGTACTCAGCTGAGGCCAGGTTTGCCAGGGGGAAGAGGAGAGGTTTATGGTGGCAAACCCTTTGCTCTGCACAAGAACAGCCCAGATGCAGAGAGGGTAAGCAGCACTGCTGAAGGATGACCATGACAAGCTGACTCTTGCTTAGCAACAAGCTGGTTTTTGAGCCATGTGGGGCAGAAGGCTGATAAGAAACAGATCCTGCAGTAAATCAGATAAATGTACAATCATACAGAAAGATAAAATTATCTAAGGTTCCAATAAAGGCACTGAAGTGTAGCACCTTTTCAAGTTATGCTGGAAAAATGACATATGAAACATTTAGGTTTTAAATGCACCCTGCAGAAGAGCTGTGCTACCTCCATTACAATAATCAATGAGGTCATGTTGGATTTTTACAGTCCTCCACATTCAGTCATGAATAAAACATTCATTTTTATTTTAATAAAATCCATAAAAAAATTTGATCTAATAATATATACATTGCTTGTAGTTTCTAAACAAAACACAAGAGGAAAGTGTTTGAGGGGGTTATTTTGCAAATTTTTTTTAAAATTATTTATATATGGTAGGATGCTTCTAAGTTCTGGAAAGATAAACACATTGTTATTCAAATCCAGCTATGCTGAAATATTTTCAAATTATACTACATAAATATGATATAGTAGACACAATACAGGTAATGTTATAGTCACACTCATGGCAAGGTTTTATCCTGCTGAAATGTGCCATTGTTTTTTTTTTGATTGGCTTGTACAGTTCTCTCTACTCTTTTTTAAGAAGTACAAATAGCTCAGCTTTCAGGCATGGATTAGCTCTTTCCTTTGTTTCATAACTAGCTATGTGTCTTGGTGGAACAGAAAATGTCTTTCTTTTAGAAAAGTGCGGATTGAGAAACAAATTTTCAGAAAACTTATAACATTTGCAATATATTGTTTCATTTTCTCTTTTTCGTTCTTTCTGGCGATGCATGAAAGCCATTTGGAAGTATTCTGCTGAACTCCAGCTTTTTCTCCAGAAAGGTAAAACAATGAAGTAGGAAGAACATTTTATCAGCCCTGGGTTGCTGTTTGTTCAGCCTGAAAGATGTACTTTCAGTTGTTGTTTTTTTTTAGAGTAAGCCTTCACAGAAAAGATCAAGATCTAAGAGCTTGTAACAATAAAGTTTGAGGATTCAGCTAATTTGCCACATTTAAATGGCCATTTAAGATGACCTAGGTATCTAGGTTTGTCAGCCAGACAAACCAGGACCTGCAGGAGATGCATGATTTTATAAATGGCCAACTGGAAGCCAGGCAAAATATGATAAGACATCAAGATGAGATTCCATTTTTTCTGTCTAATATTAAAAAATTTAGCATTAATCGTGCAGTCATGGACCCCAAGAGGTTTTACATCTGATCAAAACTCAGTTCTCCATATTTGGGCTTCTAAAGGCTCAGCTTAGCTGGCAAGTTAGGCTTTTTTTTTTTTTTTAACCTGTTGTAGTCAAGAGTTTTGTAGATTTACAGTTCTGTTCTTTGTTTGGGAGTTTTGGTTTAGGGTTTTTTGTGGTTGGTTCTTTTTTTTTTTTTTTTTTTTTTTTTAATAAGACTTTTATTCCTCCTCTTTGCAGGCAAAATACATTTCAAGTGAAATTTATTCACTCTGACTTCCCTTTCATTTTTAGACATTGTAGAGAGGTAGATAACTTATAGAAATTATATTGTGAACTGTATTTCCAGATTTAAAATGTAGCTAGCTACCTAAAAACCTAAGAAATTAGTCTTTGCCTCAACTTGGGCTTTTTGAAGAATTTTCTTTCTTTTCTGCTTACTTTCACTCTGACTTCTGTAAATACTTTATGGAATTTTGATAGTCATATTATTAGGGAGTACTCAACACAAAATCAGAGCTAAATATTTAAGATAGGAATTTATGACCTGCAATAGATCACCATTAATGATTAAATGACATATAAATGAATATTAATATCTTTCTGTTATGAAATTTTGGAAGGGTAGGCTGAATTTTGTTTAGCATATATAATCTTCAAGCAACATATATTCAGGGTTGTAGATTTTTGTTATTTGGTTTTGTTTATTGGAATCTTTTAAAATGTTACTTAATGCAAAACATCTGCTCCTCAAGAGTACTACTTGTAGGAAATAAAGAAAGCTAAACAAATGTAGATTCTTTTTCCATGTTCCCAAATAGAAAAGGAAAGTTTTGTTTTTCTTAGGTGTCATCTATCTGTTCCAATAAGTAAAACCTCTTTTGAAAGGATAAAAGGATTCTTACATTCCTCACTGCAGTGAAAAGTAGTTCCAAAAGCATCGTTGTGTCCTATTCACATCTTACTAGTTTATTTCACTGTAATTCAATGACTTTGTGACACTTACTACTAATTTATCTTGAGAGGAATATCCAGACTATTAATCATCACCTTGAGCATAATTCCCTGTCAAAGTAACAATACAAGACAAAAATTTTCTCAAAGACCTGTTGCAAAGAGAACTGAAGTGCACTTCTTCAAATCTTGAATTGATAATAAATGGGTGAAGCTTTTCTGAGTGAGTATTGGACACTTACTAACTCACTTGAAATTACTTCCACTTTCTGATCAGCTAAATCTGTTAGCTGACAGCAGTGTTGTCAAAGGTCCAACAGTTCTGCTTTCTTTGTAGTAGGAATATAATATTTTATAATATGAAAATATTCATTATTTGAACAGTCTCTGAGATATATTTTATTTTTAGTATTGTCTTGTTTTAAGCAACTGGAACATTCAAATTTTCATTAAAATTTTAATGAAAAATTTAATGAATTATAAGTAGAACTCAGAGCTCAATATCACTTTGATCAGATGTGAAGGAGCAGGTATCTGATCCATAATTAGAAACATTTAATTGTGTAAAGCCACACAGGAGAAGTCAAACAATTTTATTAGATGTCTAAATACCAGAAGAGAAAATTCCATAATGACATATTAAATAATGAGAGATGTAATTGACTATATGTCTGGTTTTGTGTCTTATAAGATGGAGTGGGCAGATTTTAGATTACTTTCTTTTAAATTTAGTAGAACCAAAACCATTGATGGAGAAATTCTATAAAGGGCTAGGATAGCTAAAGATAATTACTTCCTGCCCTGATGAGTGTCAACATTGTTTTGTTTTGTTTTGTTTTGTTTTGTTTTTTAATGTTCCATTTATAGCTTAACAATAGAATTTTTTTTTTTAACCTAATGTTCTTTAGTGAACTCAGAAGAAGGTAAGGCTGAAAGTTTTGACTAAGTATCTGTTATAAGCTAAAGGGGTTTTTTTGGTCAAAAATTAGATTGTTAAAACACAATATATTGCATTATGTAGAGTAACAAGTTTTGGAGAAGATTACAAAATTCAAAAATCAACTTCGTTGGCCAGGTGTTCTGATCAGAGCCAAGAAACTGTAGGTTTCTTCCTTCCTACTGGGATAATTTTCATATGCCCTCCCATAAAATGCAAGCTCCATTTGGAGGTTAGTGCCTCTTTTAGCACAGCAGGTGGTGGTGGAGTCTTGCAGTCAGAGAAGAAATCAAAACTTTTGCCTAATAGCTAGAAAATTATTTGGGAGGAAAAATATCAAAGCTAAATTTCATTACCTGCTTTCAGGGTAATGAAGTGTATAGGGTCTCACATAAATCACAAATGGCTAACATCTCTTCACAAAAACCCCTGGCACAGCTGGAGAAAGGATTTGAGACTTCAACCAGGGCTCTGTGTTTCTTATTTCAATGTGTGCAGTGCACTGTTTGACTTAGAGACCACTCAAAGATATCCAGCTTTTTGCTTGTTATATGAAGACTCTGTAAGCCTGACTGAGGGCTCCAGGTTTCATGGTACACTACTCAAAGTTCAGTTACACCTCTCTGTATCCCATAAAGAGACAAGTTTTCCTGTAGGCTATATCAAATCATCACTTTAAAGTCCCAGAATTGGAATCCAGAAGCATATGTGGTCCCCAAGTCTTTCCTACAGTATGTGTAGAAATGTTTCTTTAGAACCATGATTCAAAAAACCCTGAGTTTCTGAAGAAGAAACTAGCCTTGAGTCATCAGAAAACATATTAAACACTAAGATCTTTAAAATTATATGCCTAAGGCTGTTTTTCCATCCACTTGGGATGCAGAGAAAATTCTCTCTTAAGGATAATCAACAGACTCAATGGTGTGATCAAGAGCAACATAACTTGTAAATAAAAGCTAGGAGCATACTCAGAGGTCATACCTGCCCTATTTGAATGTCCTAGAAGCTAAAACACTTTAAAAGTATAGGCACGTCCTAAGACTGTCTACCTTAGATCTATTCAAATTCCCATTGACCCATCCCCCAGTACTTTTTCATCTCCTCTAGCTAAACCACTGTGCAGGAAAAATGGAAGTCCATAAGCAATGTCTGCTTGTGTGAGTGGGTGACCTTGGAGTGTGTATGTCCTGAAGATATTCAGTTTCTGTCTGTACTCGACTTTTATGCTGACTGTGAAGATTCTTAGAGCTTAGGGAGTGAGAGAATTGCAATTGCTCAGTGATTGTTTAAGTCAAGCAAAAATATTATATGATATGAACTTTCTGAGAAAAAATCTTCTGTCTTGAAGACAGAATTGTTGAACTTCAGGACATCATCTCTACTTAGTATTTGCTCAAAGTGAACTAATCTTTATCAACTCTAGCTACATTTTGATTTTTTTTCCCTTTCCTGACAATGGAAATTATTACATATTTAATATTTTGGAAGAGAAGGTCACACCCAAAAGTTACACACCCAAACAGTTTTTAGGAGGTCAAAATCTGGCATCCTGATTCTGCCAAAATTCAGAGTACAATATCAGTCACTTTTGAAACTTTTGGTGTAGGAACTCTATTTTCCAGGATTTTTTTTTCATAAACTTAGTACTTCATATTTCTTGTTAGACTATGGCTTCCTTTATTCAAAAGTAAAAAAAACCCCAAACATTAACAATTAATTAGTCCAAAGACTTAACTATTAATATTAAATAATTACAACTCCCACAGACCTATAACAAATAGCCAGATTCCTTTACAACTGTGAAAAAACACACTCAAATTTATTGTTTGTTATTTAGATAGCATCTGACCTGATCTTCAGTACACCTACACTAGTTTTATATGTGCAACCAGATCTACCTGATTTACATCATTTATCAGCAACAACAGAGGCAGTTCAAATAAGTTCAATTACTAGAAACTGCATTATCTTCATCACTCTTTCTGTAATTGAAACAACAATTCATGTCACAGAGTAACTATTAACTACATAGGAAGGCACTTCTTCCTCTATATTTCCCCTCATCTCTGCTAGATCTAGATAAATTGCTGTAATAAAAGCCACTAGTGAGTGAGGAAATACAGCAGTGGAAGGGAGAGGGAGCGAAAGAAAAAGAAAGGAGATCTCATCTGCTCCTTTATTAGATTGATCAGATCCTTTAAACAGATTTTAAATGCCTGTAACACGTTTTCTTATTCTCAACACAACAAAAGTTTATCAGGCAACTGGAAGTAAGCATCACTCATGCAGCTGGCAAAAAGGCAGCTACCACAAAAATCATACGTGAGATATTTACAGTTAACTCATATTTTTTTTCCTATAATCTAGTCCAATGAATAAGTAAAATGAACCTTAATAGAAGAAACACAAACTTCCATATGAAGTTCATGTAGGAAAAATCTATAAAACGACCATAACTTAACACCTAAAGTGGGTGTCTATAAAAGAAAAATATCTCTTTCAAATACAGATGACAGGGAAGAAGAGGAAAAGATAAACAAAGGAGATTAAAAGAAGTAATCTCTCTGACAGCTCTTTTTACTTTTTTTTTTTTTTTTTTGTGAGCAGCTTCAGTTTAATGAACACATTTTTTGTGAACTCATTCTAATTGCAGTGTGCCCAGGGAGCAGACATCCTGTTACTTAAAATGTTACTACACTTGTGATGATGAACTGGCTACACATCATTCTAGTAAATTTGCTTTATGCTGTTTTACTGCAGCTGAAATTTACTGCAACTGAATTTGTTCTGTTGTTATTTCAGAGATTTTGCATTAGAAACCTTATTATTATTCATATATATTGGGGATGCTGAAGGGTGAAACGCACAGGCTACGATTGACTGACACTTCAGTTCCTTCACTGCTAAATGAGATTCTTGAAATTACTTTATAAAAGCCAGTATGTGCTGACAAGTCAATTTATGGTGAGAAGTACTCCACATTTGCAGATCAATTTAAATTTGTGGTTGTTTGCCTCCTCAGATTTCTCTCTGTTTTATGGTGAGATTGGGCTATGGAATTCGCAGCCAGGATCTCAGCTGCTGTGAATAGACTTAGTTCTATTGAAGTCAATAACAGTCTATTGACATTGGCTGGATTTTCTTTTTTTTTTTTTTTTTTTTTTTTTTTTTTTTTTTTTTTTGCATTTCTTTTAACTATGTATGTAAAAAAGATACTTCAACAGATTTTTTAGTCAAGGAGATAGTTTATCATGATTTATAATATTCCTAGTGCTAAGGACTACTATTTTATTTCAGGCAAACTTCTGTACCCCCCCACTTCAACTAGGTCTGCTAAAGGCTGTGATGAAGAACTCTTTTATTTCTGTAGAATACACTTCGGTAGAAGCCTTTAAAAATATGAAAGACAAAAATCATCAGGATTGCTATCACTATATGTTATCCTGCCTTGTGCATATTTGGGATAAGTAGTCTCATTAGAATTCTTCCTGCCCTGTCTTTCTGTGATTTTTTGTGCCTTGTTAATACAGCAAAGTCATTGTCTCATACACCTGATGACATCAGTTGTAGCCTTCACTTCCACTTGCATTAAAGCAAGCCTTCTATGATGCCACAGTGCCTGATTCTCCATATTACCAACCCATCACGTCTCACTTCTAGCTGTCCCCTCAGTCAAACGTAGGGTGAAACCTTCTGTGATGATGACAATATATTCCTTATTTTGGCGAAGTTATCCATTTCAGTGACCAAGTAGTCCTCAGCTGACCACAAAATTTTTAAAAATCAAAATCTCTTTCCATTCCTGAGGTTTAGGGGGAGGGGGATGTTGGGGTTTTTTTGTGTGTTTGTTTGTTTTCTTTGTCCACTTAACCCAAACACTTTCTATATAGCAAGAAGGATCAAAAGAATTTTCCAACACTAGAGTATTCAAAGGGATTAATGAAAGAGTAAATTAGGATTAGTTTGTTACTGGAATCAAATCTAATTTTATTTTTTAAATATTTCTTTCTTTAATATTTGTGAGAAAGCAGCAGCTGCATCTCCAGTTCTGAAATTTGAGACAATCCAAGGAATTACAGACTGGTCAGCCCCACCCGAATCCCTGTGAAGATGGCAGAGTAAATAATATTGAGAAAATTTCCAAACACATTAAAAAGACAATAACTGGGAGTAGTCAACATGGACTGGCAAAAGGGAAATCATACCTGGCTAAACTGGTTGCTCCCTATAGCAGAATGCCTTGCTCAGTGGATGAGGTGGTGTGCTAGCTTCACCCCTGCAGACCACCAAGCAGCACACAGCCCCTCTCTTACATGCATACCCTTCTCGTGCAATCAGAGGGTTGAGAGAACTGAAAGGACAAGAGAAAATTCACTGGTGGAAGTAAAACATAACAAAACAAAACCTCAGTAAGTGATGTAAATGCTATTCCTCACAGCTAGCAGACCAACGTCCAACCAGACCCTGAGCAATGGCAATTTTAGAAAAACTCCCTTTCTGCCAGTGCCTGTCCAGTTTTATTGCTGAGCAGAACATCTTATAGTAAGAAATATCTCTTTGGTCAATTTCTTTCAGATGTCTTAATTTCTTGTGCTACCCCAGCCTACTTGCTGAGGGAGCAGAATGACAGAGAAGTCCTTGATGCTGAGCAAGTACTGCACAGCAATACCTAAAGCATCATTTAAGCTTTAGTTAAAAAAATATAACACCATGAGGACTGTTGTGAAGAAAATTTACTCAGTTGCAAGCAATACCAGTATGTGGGGAGCCCTGCTTCTTATCCTCAATTAAGCGAGGCTTTTGACATTGTCTCACATAAAATTCCAGTAAGTGGAAAGTGAGGTGCACTGGAAACTGCCTGAACTTCTGGGCTCAGACCACTGTGATCAGTGGCATGAACTCCATCTGGAAGTCAGTAACTGCTGGTGTTTCCCAGGAACCGATACTGTGTTCAGCCATGTTGAACACCTTCATTAATGACCTAGATGGCAGGGTGCCAAAGAACACTTTCAGCAAGTTTCCAGGCACCACAAAACTCAGAGTAGTGACTGCTATACCATACAGGAGGGTTGCCATGCAGAGGGACTTGGACAGAGTGAAGAAACAGACCAGTTGGAATCTCATGAAGTTCAACAGTGGAAAATGCTTAGTTCTGCCATTATAAAACAACCTCATGCACCAATACAGTCTAGAAACAAACTGCATGGGAAGCAGGCCTCGAGCTCCAGGTGGACACCAAGATGCTCATGAGGCACCAATGTGTCACTGCAAAAAAAAAGATTTTCAACAAGCTGGAACTTGTGGAAATTGTGGATTGTGAAAATCCATTGCCAGCAGGTTGAGGGGGAAGATCCTTCCCCTCTACTCGTCTCTGGTGGGACACATTTGGAATATGGAGTCTAATTCTGTCCTTGACAGCAGAAGCAAAACATGGACATACGATGGTGCATCCATGAAAGAGCCGTAAAGATGAACAAGAGCTTGGAAGATTTTTTTATATGAGGAAAGGAGGAAAGAGTTTGGTATATTTGATCTGGAGCAGTCTGAGGACTGAGGGAGTGATAGATATTATTTGTTTAGATATCTGATGAGGAAGGGTGCTAGAAAGATGTCCAATGTTTTCAAAACTAAACTGCATATGTGTTGACTTTGCTCTGAGCAGTGAGGTTATGTC
Organism: Cettia cetti; assembly: GCA_013401135.1. Lineage (NCBI taxonomy): Eukaryota > Metazoa > Chordata > Aves > Passeriformes > Sylviidae > Cettia > Cettia cetti. The sequence continues at coordinate 13,800 of VZUI01061920.1, forward strand.
ATACATTTTACAGAGATTACCTCTGACCACAGTGATTTTATTAAATAGAGTAGATATAATTTTTCCATTGTCACGTAAAATATTATTTTCTTATGATTTTAGCTATTCAAAAGTCTTAAAAATGTTTCCTTTTCCTTATAACTTTGAAAATTATTTAGATTTTTTTTTCTTCACAGAATAAACAAAAGTGTTTCTCTAAGTTTGTTTTCTAATCATCTCTCTACAAGAACCTGATGGAATATATGACATTCTACATGATAAATTTAAATGTAGGTGCAATACAGATTAGGAAAAAAATGGCCACTATTATTGTCTTTTCCTCAAAGGAATCCCTTTCATTCTAAAACATTAGCTACTGTATTCTTCATTTAAAAGACATAGTGAAAATTTATGCACTCCATTTCCCTGTAACAACTGGGAACATAAGATGACTATCTTATGTTGCAAAAGAACTAATTCTTTTGATTATTTGTTTGGGGTTTTTTATGTGTACTAGTAGTTCAAAGGTATAACAAGACACAAACTAGTTATCAATTTCAGTGAAAAATATTTTAATGACCACAATTATTAAAGAGCTGATTAAGAAAAGAAAAAATTTCAATGGTATTACAAAAAAAGGTATAATTTCCAACAGCTACACTATCAAGGACATTAAGGCAATGTAAGAAAGCCTGTTGATAGGTATTTTAACCTGCCCTTTGGTGCAGTGCAGCCCTATCAAACAGGAAAAATATTTGCTCTTCCAAGGTAATTGTATTAAAACTAGAAATAATTTTTCTCTGAAAGGGATGGTTTCACATTCTTCATGAACATGCAATTTGCATCAGAAGATAGAAAATCACTCCAAGCTTCCACTTAATTTAGTGAAGGAATTTTAACAAAAGCTTCCCAGGTTTCCCCTAGGGCAAATCATTGCTGTGGTTTTTTATATTTTGAAGGACATTGGGAAGATTCCTGCTGCTGAAGTATGGTGCAGTATACTACAAGAGGACATTTCATTTGTAGCACAGCAAGATGGAATTTCCCAGAGGCCCTTCAGGAGAAGTGTCATATAGAAGAAATACATGCCCACATGCAAGCACTGCAGCAAACTCTGTTCTCCTTTTGTACCTAGATGAGTAAAACTGTCAATTTAATATTTAAATTCTGCATTAAATTCATTATGCCTAATAGTTAGATATTTAAAGCAAAATATAAATGGGTTTTGAAATATCTTTTGGGCTGGAAATATTTCAGGTGCATGAGAGTCCCCTTGATATATATGTTGAAAAATATTAGCAAGTGTTAAAAGGGAAAATAATAAAAAAACCCTGTTCACTGGATATTATTCATATTTATTTTAAATATTAATGTTGAAAAAAGCATTTTCTAAATTGACTTTCATCATGTGCTTCTTGTAAAGACTGGTGTTCTAATTGCCTTGTTTAGTGAATAGAATAAAGCTAAATACTCTGTAAAAAAACAAAGATAGCAAATTAGTCTACTTTCTCCTTCCCAGGCATTCAAGAGAGCACCAAAAGTTTGGAAATTATAGCCATGAAAAGACAGCATTTGCAGTCTTTTGATGCTCTTCAAATCCTGTTGTGTTTGATTTGCAAAGGCCATATTTTCCTAAGGAATAGATTAATTAAAGAAAAAAAAATCCATTTCTTCTTGAACTTCCTTTAATTGAAGATTTAATTTCAATTTTCCTTTTTGCAATGTCAAACACTGGCAATCACAATTAAACAAACGCACACAAAAATTGCTCTGACATGAAAAATGATCAGTATGGTGTTGTAAAGACCTGGTTTAATTCCCACCCCCTCCCACGCCTCTCCCTGTGAAAAACATTTGCAATTTTTTAATTATGGCTTCTCAAAGGAGTTTTCAAACCCCTAAACATGCACAAGGCTAATCATTCATGTTAATGGAAAACTGAAGTCAGTCTTGAAGCAGTGCAGATAATTTCTACTGGATGAACCAGGAGAAGCCAAAGCCTGTTGAATGCAAGGAGATGGATAAGTGCACGTATCCTTCAACCCTGTGCATGCTACTCAGGGCAGAGTTGCCCATCAGCAAGGAGGAAACATCGCTTGTTAGCTGCACTAATAAATTTCACAATAAGTTTTGAACAAGTAGTTCAGACAGCTCAGAATGAAGTTGTGGGTAGGTGATCTTGCTTCTGCCTGCATCTATTCATGTAGATACATGCTCTGAGAAAGTCAGTCCTGTTTATAACTGAGAAATTAAGACAAAACTGGGAGTGGACATCCTGTTGGCCTTGCTTATTTTCCCATGCTTTCTTCCCAAAGTCAGAAAACACGAATAGAATCTTCTCAGTCTTATGGTGAGAAGAAAAAGTAGAACAAAGAAAAGATAAAATAATACAGGATGCATTGTTTTAGGACAAGAATTTAAAGGAAAAAAACGGAGGAATGCCTAGTTTTCCTTTTTCATATTACACTGAGTTTCTGGATTCCAGACTGGATTTTTGTGTTTGTAAGAAGTAAAGAAAATGCTTTGAAAATCCTTGGAAAACTCAGAGAAGGAACAGAAAAAGATATTTTTGAAAATCGAACAGAGTTTCAACTAAAAGCAATGCATTTTCAACTGATCCTATAAGGAAAGACTAAAGTCCTCCTCCCTTTTTGAGATACTTAATATCAATCATGAAAAGGCTATACTAAAAAACCAAAATTAGCTATCAACTAACTGCAAAGAAAAGTCAACAATTTTTTATTCTTACAGGCAGAATTCTTTCAGAAAGACATATAGTCTAAGTTTTCATTTTATGGCACAATTTTTCAAAGTCAAACATGATGCTTACAAGGGATCAGACAGAGAAGATCTTACCATACTTAGTTTCACGATGACTTAAAAAAAAAATTGGTTTTGTGGGGTTTTTTTACAACTTTATGGCATGAGACTCAATCTGCAGTACATTTACTCTAAGGTGGGGGTCTGAAACTCTTTGTAATGCATTGGCTGAAATAGAAGCTGCAGAAAGGCAATTCCTCAAGTACTGCTTTAAAAAATATTAGTGTTTGTTATCTGTAAGCACTGTGTCATTTTTTTGTGAAAGTGAAAAGATATTATATTATCTGAAGTTCTTAGGTAGCCATTAAAAAAATGTCCATGGAAAAAAACTGCATGCTATTTTTCTGACTGTTCAAGAACAAACAGTTGAGACAACAAATTAGCTGTCTGCAAATACTACCTTAAGCATGAGCAGGGTAACAGCCTCTACAGTGTTGCAGAAGTTAAAAGAGAATGAGATCCCTGTCTCTTATTTGAGATTCTGGCTTTCTTCTCCATTTCAGCCATTTGTTTCCATTCCTACATACAAGACAGAATAACAGGAAAAAATACAATAGATGAGATCAAATTCAGACACCTGGATTCTTGTGGCCTCAGGTACATGCCCTCATCTATATAAATGTGTTATTATTTAATGCAATCTATCCTACAGACTAGATAGACATTTTAAAAGCAGAGGGTTCAAATAATTTGGCTATGTCTTATAATGCTTCTTCCTACTAGGGAATCAAAGAGAGTCTAAAAATATTTGCCAGGCTGTCTCACTTTTTCCCTTTAAAAAGGAGGAAAAAATCAACAGAACAAAATTAAAACCCAACAGCCTAATTTTAAAAAATGGGATAATCAATAATGAAGCCTTTTACAGATCATTAACACAGTTATATGTTGCAGAAAAATGCTGTTTTTATTAACAACATTGTGTTGGTTTTATGTGCAAGGTTTCAATAGTGGGGGTCTACAGGGGTGGCTCGTGTAAGATACTGCTAGAATGCTTCCCCTGTGTGCCACAGAGCCAATGCCAACCAGCATCAAGATGGACTCACAGGCAGCAAGGGACTCCATCAGCAATGCTGGTTGTGCCCCTGGAATTATGGGTTCAGAAATGGGAAATAAGTCACTGTGCAGGGGTAATTTCAGTCAGAGGAAAGAGGAGAGAAACTAAGAGACAGAAACAACCCTTCAGTCACCAAGGTCAGTGCATAAAGAGAAGCAGGAGGTGCTCCAGGAAATGTAGCTGAGATTCCCCTGAAGCCCATGAAAAAGACCGTGGTGAGGAAAGCTGTCACTGCAGCCCACGGAGGGCCGTGGGGAAGCAGATGTCCACCTGCAGTCCATGCAGGACCACAGACCAGAGCAGATGGATCCCCAAAGTGGGCTGTGGGAAGACTATGCTGGATCAGGCTCCTGGCAGACCTTTGACCTCCTGAAGAGAGGAGCCCACGCTGTAGAAGGTTTCCTGGCAGGACTTGTGAGACTGTGGGGACCATGATGAAAGAGTGTGTTCCTGAAGGCATGCATCCCATGCAAACAACTCACGCTGGACTAATTAATGAAGAACTGTAGCCTGTGGGAAGAACTCATAGAATTCATGGAGGACTACCTCCTGTGGGAGGGACCCACAGGTGATGCAGGGGAAGAGTATGAGTAGCCCTCTTTCTGTGGAAGAAGGAGCAGCAGAGACAATGTGAGGAGAACTTACTGCAATACCTCCTCCCCATCCCTCTGTGCCTCTGAGGGCAGGAGGGAGAGAAAATTGGGAGTGAAGTTGAATTCAAGAAGAAGGGAGGGGTGGAAAAAAGGTGTTTTTTTATGATTTCTTTTCTATTTTTCTTTATTTTTTGATTTGATTATAAATAGATTGAACTAATTTCTCTGAGTTAAGTCTATTTGTGATGGTAATCGGTCGGTGATCTCTGTATGCCCTTGTGTCAAACCGTGAGCCTTTACTTATATTTTCTCTCCCATGTTCAGCAGAGGAGGGGTGTGTTAGAGTGGCTTTGGTGGGCAGCTGGCATGCAAACAGGGTCAACTCACCACAGAATTACTGTTTTATGTGCAATGCAAATCACAATCTACACTTAACTGTTATCAAAGATCTTGAGTTAGTTAACGAATAACTTTCTTGTTTATAAGTTCTCTATCCTTGAAACTGTTTCCACTTTTCAGTTCCACTGTTGTAATAAAAATATTACTATTTTTAATCATACAGCTAGCACATATTTATTATGTTCTAGCTAAAGAGGTTCAGTTCCAATATGATACACAGTAATAGAGATAAAATTTCTCTTACACCCAATATTTGCAATTTCTAGGGACAGGGTGAGTCTAAAAGAAAGAAATTAAAGACTTTTCCTTGTTTGGAAATGGTTTTGCACACATATTGCTGCTCTCTTTCAGGCCATCAGACTACATTCACAAGACTTCATAAGTTCGGGTAGCTGTATCCAACAATTATTAATGTGAAGTTTAGAGATACCTCTAGACATTTCTGAAAAGTTTTAAAGGCAATAGAAGACAAATGAAACTCCAGGGCTCTGTATTCTCAAATATGGCTTTGAAATATTGCTCAATATTTAAAGCAAACTGAAGAAATATATATTGAATAGTTGTCAGTTTGATCAGTTGATACCTAGATCTAGGATCAAAGTACTCATCCCAATCAGGTTTCCTACTCCTAATGACTAAGTCGCTTCAGATATGTATTGCACACTTCAAAAGAAATTAGACATGAAAAATGTGAAGATAGGAATGTGTAAGTCTGTCTGCTGTAGGTTAAATCCAGTCAGTTGGGTTTTTATTATCTCACTCAGATGAATCCCCCTCCCCCAGCCCCCACCCCTTACCTTAATAGTCAGCTTTCATAGTCAATGTCATTAAAGCAGAAAATACAATGTGCATTTAATTGGAAACCCCTATACAGGCAGTGTAAATAATGACTTGGCTTTATTAACACAAGCAGTTGATAGACTGTGGACTTACACAAGCCCCAACAGTCATGGCTGAACTTCAAAGATTTTGGTACTCAAATCACCATAAGGTTTTAAAACTTCAGTGCTTAGATAAACATCTTATGAAATATCCAGATTTCCTGGTTAAGCAAGAAAACATCCATAGTGTGAAGAAAGCAGGCACTGTGATTGTTATGACACGCTTTTCTGTTCAGGTTGCTAACACCAGGAGAAAATTTGGCTATTCTGGAGACACAGGGTTAGGAAATGCAGAAGCAGTTAAAACTGTATGTCAGGCCTTTGTGACCTGAGCAGATATTACTTTTTCCTTCTGTTACAGTGATCAGAAGCAGAAATTGGAATCCTGGCTATAGTGCTTTAAGCAATGTACAAGCACTTAGGGAGTTTCTTACTAAATCAAAATGTTAATTTCCAACTCTATATACAGTCTCTCTAGACTCTTATGAGGCTATAGTGACCATTAATAGATGTCTTGAATGAGATTATAGATTTTTTGTGGTTGTTGAAAACGCTTCAAACAAAACCCAGATAAAGTAAGAGAGATACAAATGCCCACCTACTGAAAACACTTATTTGTAACACTTCAAATTAGTTTTAATCACAATGAAGCAGAAAATCCTGGTTGCAATTTGCTTATGCTTAATGCTGAAAAATCAAGAATTAAGTTTTGTTCCATTGTTAAAATAGAAATATATGAATTGACATACAAAGAAAATTATTTTGGAAATAGACCCAGGTTTACACAGATGAAAAGAGATGAAGACAGAATCTTTGAAATTAATTTTACCCCCATCCCACCTCCAAGATGCCATTGAAGCTGTAAGCAGTCTGCAATTGGGAATGATATTAGCTGCTCTTTGGTGCAGCTGCATCCATTTGGGGGAAATATATTGATATGGTTTGCACTAGAACACATTTAGTCATTTAAGTGGATATAAAGAAAAATTCTTACAGTAAAATCCCACACAGTTAATGGAAAGAGGAAGATTTTTGCAAGGACCTTAGTTTCAGTCATGTAAATAACTTTTTCCCTTTCAGCTGAAAGGCAAATAAAAAAAACAAGGAAACTAGGCTTATTTGGTCTGATTACTGGACAGTCATCAATTAAGCAAGACTCAGTATTTTTTAGATACAACACTCATACAATACAATAATGAAACAGGTATGAAATTTTAGTGATCGGTCTATTAAAAATACATAAATTTTGCACATATAACATTTTTCTCAGTATCTCAGATTCAGATGCAGCCTTACTTAAATAGCTTCATTCTGAAGTATCTTTTTCCGTAGGACCTCATTCACAAACATTGAAGGCAGTCATCCTATGGTCTTTAAATATTGATTGTTTCTCTAATGTCATTGTTTTGGGAGGGGAGGAGTTGTGTGAGTGGGAGCCTCTAAAAATGGTGAAGGTGAATAAAACACAGCATTGATTTAGCAATATCAAAGGTTTATTGCTTTGAAATGCCTTTTACAACACTTTTCAATTCTCAATAGTCACATAGTATTATTTGAAAATCTAAAACTGTCCTTGTCCTTTGCTTATATATTAAATGGCTATTTATATAAAAAATTAAAAGGAAAACTAGAAAATTGTGTTTCTTGTATGGAAAATGGAACAAGATCTTAGCCTTGCACTACAGAATTGCATAAGAGGTTAAGAGATAACTGGAGCCCTGTTGGATTCACGAGTGAAGATAGGGTCGCATTCTCTCCATATGACATTACGGGTAGGCAAGCTTTTATCTATCTAGTCACAGTAAAACAGTATTCTGAAAACTTGTTAGGCTTGCACCTCATTTGTATTTCTCGTCTCAACCTCTTTTAAATTCAGCCTTCCGAACTGAGAATGTTTCATAATAGGATCCTGCACATCTAAGGGATGGTTCCATGAGATGGTATTGGGTCATGATGTGATTGTGATGTGGAAAGCTGGTATCTTTTCATTGTAGAAGCAACTGATATACTCCTTGATTAAGTCAGAATTGAAAATAAGATTAAGGGAGAACATTCTTTCCAGAGATAAAATTCTATTTGTCTGTTGCTATAAAAGATCAGTTTCTTGTTCTCATGTGTTTTAACATATTTTCTGTCCCTTAAAGTAATGAAAAAATATGCGGTAAGATCTGTAGGATTATTTCCTTACTAGGTTAGGAGTTATTTTTTCCTTCCCTTTTAAAGGATATTTTTATGGGTAAAAAAAAATCTTTAAAAAGAAATAAATTATTTATTTGTTGAGGACTACTTTTTTTTTAATGGAATAATATGATTTTAAAATATCTTTTTTTAAAAAAAAAAAAGAACTTAGACTTTTTAAGAACAGAGAAATAATCTTCTGTAATTTGGTGAAAATTCCGACTATGATATCTCATGCAGATGAAACCTGTATGTCTGTGAAGACTTTACAAGAGGAGAAAACCTGACAATATCAAGATTGTAGTGTAATCTGTGAGGAAAAAAGTACCCAGATGTTATATCTGTTTCTTCAAAATGGGATCACAAGGAGACCAGCTTTTCTAGAAATATGTATATTGTATAGAAGTACAGTGGTTGAAAAAACCAGCAGATAATTTTCACGTTAGCCTAACACCTAAAGAGATACTAAGGAAAGCTGATGTCTTCTCTCTCGTTGGAGACATTTTTGCGCCACTTTGTCTTCAAAAAAAAAAAGGTAAATCATGTGTATAGTGTGATAGTCTACATGTCTCTAATACCAAAACTATTTCTTTGACTTTAATAATATTTGATTTAATCAATTCTTTTTATCTCCTATCCTTCACAGGTGGACAGGATGTGCTAGTAAGGCTAGTAAGGCTGGAAGAAAGACAGGGATGAATTTCACTCTGAATCGTGTTTGATTCTAAAAGTCATCTCACAGTTATAATTTCAACAACTTCAGCAGCAATTTAAAGAAGATAAACAAGATAATCAAGACTTGTTCAGATAGCCATGAAAACTTTGGTAAATGTGAATAGCATTTATCAGCATTAGATTTCTTAAGTAGCTGTTCAACTTGGTGTTGTCAGCAAAATAATATTGAAATACACAGAAAACTTTAAAAAGGGGCAAATGAAGAACCTTCTTTGCTTTAGAAGTCAGAAATAAAGTTAATTCTATTTTCATTTTAAACTAAGTGGATATTTTCTTCCTTTTGCAGATATTTACCATTCAAAATATAGAAAAACACCTTAAGAACAGTAAATATTGAATTATTTAATGATAGATGAAAATATTTGCTATTAAAATTTTGTTGTTTTTATTAATAGTTATTTTTTAGTTTTTCTAGCAGAAAAGAGCAAAGAATGTCAGTATTTAAATTTGTCACAATTTAAGGAAGTCTAAAGACTAATGGATAGTAACTACACAGTTGAAAGATGTCTAATTTTTGTGCTTTAAAATAAGAAATTGCTCAGAACTTCTTTGTGAATAATATTCTTATTGAATTGGGTGCAGCGAAGCAAGAAGTTTGAATGCTTGCATATCAAAGACTGGTTTGGTTATTTGCATTATTAATGTCACCCACAGACTGCATTCCTAACAAGGAGTTACATGAGTAAAGATGAATAGTACTTGCAATAAATTTAAAAAAGCTGCCAAAATAAAATTCATGTACTGTATTTCCAAGTCCCCTATCTGTTAATATACTTTTAATTTCATGCACAGGAGATCATATTTTAAAAAGGATTTTAGGTTTATTTTAAGAAGCATGAATCATCTTCTGTTCTTCAGGTTTAGGAATTTTCCAGAGGTGAAAACAAGCAACACAGATCTAGAATTTTACCCTGTGAGAGGTTGTCTGTGCATCATTTAGATTGAGTCTAAGATGTACTTTCTATTGTTCTGTTTTCCAATGTTCTATTTTTCTTGACATCTTTATGTCAAGATGCTTACCAAATGAATGATATAACTCAGCTTTTATTCTATGATATTACATTTATAGGTGAATAAATATGAGAACAAATAAATCTTGGCTTAGACATTTCTCTTCCCCTCAATAAAGGCAATTGAACTGCAAAATCTGTCTTCCCATTTATTTGGTTTTTTTCTCCTTGAATGGCTTGTTTTGTCTGAATTCCTACTCTAAACCAGGTAAGATTTACCTCCCCTATCTTGCCTTAGATCAGGCAACAGCATGTTTCCTGTGTTCTAGTTAATGCATAGACACATGTAGTACTTTGAACCTTAAACTGATTTAATAGATGATCAATTTGCCATAGACTTGTCTGTGCAGGGTTTTTTGAATTATTGTGAGGTTTTCATTTATGCTTTGAAGCACTAGATGATGACATTGAGCTAGCCCATGGATAAAGAAATATTAAACAAGTAGAAGGGGAAAATAAATCAGGGAGAAGACAACAAAAAGGAATACCATCAGTGCTGAGAATGTAAGGTGAGAGGGGTTTGTGTCGAGCACCACACATATGGAGACAGACTAGGTAAAAACAGATTTCACTGCAGGTGTTCATTTCAGAAAGATACAAAGCCAGATTCTTCTTGGAGAAGCATTGTAAAAGGAGGAGAGACAATGGTCATGGTTGTCACTATTGAAATCGTGATACACATGTAAGTAAAACAAAAGAATAAACAAACATCAAGAGAAGTTTACCTAGAGATTTTTAGAACTAAACTAGGCATGGCTTTAAGCAACCTTGTATAATGCAAACATATCCATGGTCCAAGCAGGATTTTGGTCTAGATGGTTTACAGAGGCCTCATCCAATGTCAGGTTTTTTGTGAGACGTGGTAGATGGTAAATAAATTTTCTCACTGTGATGTTATTTTGCTTGTTTTGTTAAATTTATAGCTAATATTAAAACATGGAGCAGTTTACTGTTGCTAGAAGCAGTATAATTTTGCAAAAGTTTCTTAAAAAAAAAAGCCTAATCTATAAATATTTTATGGATTATATATTTAAGACTTGCAGCTAGAAATATACTCAGAAAGAGTGACACTTCAGATACCTGAATGATATACTCATAGATATATAATATAAAAATTCTACTAATAGGAAACTTTCCTTTGATATTGACTGTCAATATCAGTAAAATTATGTACAACTAGTGTGGGGTTTTATCAGTATTGACCTTTTTGACAAATCTGCATTTCAGTTTGCTTAAAAAATAATTTCTGTGGGATTACTTTAAGTCTTTATCTTTAGATAACCATAAATCCTTTTTCCTATGTTGCTCAGTAACTTTTTGTCCTCAGCTAGCATTTGCATTTCTATGGAAGAGGGTCAAATATTTTTAGCCACAACATCTCTCACATTTTATTCCCTCTAATCTTTTCTTAATTGCTCCTTAATAAAAGTCCAGTAAGGGTTCAGAGTACAGCTGATAGACATTATGTATTTAACATAAATTCCCTGTATTTAATCGTGAAGTCCTGCAAAGACAGATTACACCCCTTATAATTTTTTAATTAGCATGCATATTTAGAAAAAAAAATACAAACATAAGGAGAAAAAAGAGAGCTCTTTTCTGATAATTGACTGATTTTCCTGCTATAGTTTCTTTTTCAGTAGATAAAGCAAAAACACAAAGTCACTTATTTATGCCACAATATACAACAGGGAACTCCAGTATAGGAATGTGTTGTTGGTTATATTTTCCTAAAGTTTCTTTATTAATTCATGCAAAAATTATTTTCATAAGTTCATTCACAAATGCAAATTAAAATTATGTCTGAAAGACAATGGCTGTGAGCCCTCTTTCTACAGGCCTTATCTTTTTCTCTTTTGTAGGGAAAAAATACAGATTAATTTTAAATGGAAAGTAGAGCACATATATATATATGCTAATTTCCCTAAAATCCAATCCTGCATCAGTTGTAAAGGGAAGACAGCAATTAAAAATATAAATACAATAGAAGGAAATTAGATGCTAAGAGGCAAATTAAATATCAGTTAAGAATGATGGCAAATGGACTTTGTATGAAAAAAAAATGTAGAGGTAACCAGTGCTGGCATATTTAAATATAAGATGATTTTCTCAAGTCTTCTAGGAGGAAAAATATTTTAATGCCACCAAAGAGAAGACCATTCGTAGAGGAAGGAAGGAAGGAAGGAAGGAAGGAAGGAAGGAAGGAAGGAAGGAAGGAAGGAAGGAAGGAAGGAAGGAAG